>JAPYZJ010001798.1:0-31355 GCA_030522765.1 Ophioninae sp. B BG-2022a
AGTTTTTTGTATTCATAACATTTTCTCTTGAAACCTATCGTTCTTGGGTTATTTTGAATTTTGCAAAATTTGTCGTTTTTGGCAAAAAATGAAATAACTCCCCAAAAAAAATTGCAAAACATTTTTTAAAAAAGCAATATGGAGCTTCTGTGTGCCCTTTCAAGTTTTCCTGAGTAAAAAGGAAATAAAAAATTTTTCTTAGAACCGGCGCCGGATTTGCGAGGGTCGAAAAAAGGCCTAAAAACGGCCGCGTACCAAAATTCGTACCGGGTAGAAAAAAACATGAAAAAAAAAATTAAAATACAGTAAACTGAAGCCTGATATATTTTCTTTAAAATGCCGCTTTGCATTTTCGAATATCTTATTTTTTGGGAGAGTTATCAAACTTTAAATGCAGGAAAAAATATCGACTGGTGTATCCAAACTTTTGAGCGGTAGTGTATATCAATATATATTTTACGTAGATTATAAATTTTTTTCTTTATCTCAATTGTCACACGTTTTATTGTTCTTTCGTTCTGTCCTTCGCAAGATTCAATAATGTATGAACGAAAAAGTTTCGATCTCCATGGGAAAGTTAAAAGTCGAGGATGAGCTGAAACTCGGTGTTGAGGGTTTCTATTGTTTCATCGTTATAAATAATGATAACCTATTATAATATATGAATAAATCAATGAGCAAAAAAAAAAATATTTGTTTATATATTACATTAGTATATTTATGTGTAAGTTGATGTTAATGTTCGTACAAAATATATAGAACATTTCCGTTCGCAAAGTTCGTTATCAAATTTCGGTGGTATGCTCGTAGTTTCCGTTCATTTTTTGGTAATAATTGTGCTTTAATTGGAAATATGAGAATTTCCATACTTAGCCTCCTGTTCTCTCTATACTTTGCCATAGTATCTCCCGGGGAAGGTTTATCCTCTGCTAAAATTTGATCCTGTAGTTCGGATGAAACCCCCGCCCCCCCCCACCTTATCGCGTTTTCTATTTCGATCCAACTAGCCAGTGAGGTGTATATATTTTTTTGTTTGTTTCGTTTTGGTCGGCTGGAATTCCTCTGGACTTCCATCCTCCCTCTTACGGCTGCCATCAATTAATCGGTATCGATTACATCTGGTCAGCTTTTCCAGATACAGCTATAAATCGATGTGGCGAACGTCGCGGTCATAAATTATGAGCTTGGGAGGAGAAGACAAAAATACAGCGACTTCGCGCGGGTTGACTAATAATTGATACAACGCGATAGAATGATCGATGACGAGGAAAAATTTTAAGAGGATATACAAGTAGATAGAGAAAAGTTGAGGGATCGTGTATGAAATATTAAACGATGAAGAGGACTGACAAGAAATAAAAAAAGCATGGTAAATATCGATGCTTTCGAAATTCGCATCTTTCGAATACATCGGAAATTATTTTGTGTATCCGTTCTTTTTTAACTTTTATTTTTATCGAAAAACGATTCGATAAAATTCCATGTTTCTCTGAAGTGGATTTAAAAAAAATTGAATATTCGCTGCAATCTTTTGTGTTCAAAAAAAGATGCACTGAACCGTAAAAAAATGGGATTCACATAAAAAGTGTTTTCATTGCTTTCCAATAATATAAATTTCAGTGTACCGAAAAGATATTTATTGTTTTTATAGATTAATTGACTTTTACGTTAATTTCGATGTTTCTAATGGGGATTAAAAAGAAAAAACCCTGATCTGTTAAAAAAGTTGATATTCGGAAAAAATCATTTTCGTTGCGTTTCAACGATGCAGAATTTAGTATTGTTGAAACGGAGAGAGAGCGGAAAGAGAAAGAGAGAGAGAATAGTTCTCACGAGGTCGCCTTTATCTTAGAGTATCTAAGCGTACAATTAGCGCCAATTGTCGGATGTCGTGGGTGAAAGCGTTGAAACACGAGTACATAAGCGATCCCCGGGACCACAGGATCATTAGGGCCGTATTACGGGCTTGGCGCAGATATTCTCAGGGAAACGTAATATCGGATCGAAATTGGGCGATCCCAACTGGAGGGTCTGCCGAGGTTTTGGTTACCGCAGGTTCCCTGTTTAGCTCATCAGTGAACGTTCGATCGCATAGCCCGACCTCCCTCGATATGCATTCCTTTCGCATTTACAATTCAATCCAATATTGGGAATTTTTAATTAAAAAAGAATTTCGAACGCCGAACGCTTTTCATTCCCATAGAAAATTTAAACACACATTCGGAATAACTTTTCCTGCTCAAAAAAAGGTTGGAAACCATTTCGACAAGTGCCATGAATGTTTAAGGTGTTGGGGAGACAGTTGCTCTGCATTTTTCGTAAATCAAATATTGAATGTATTCAAAAGTTGATCACTGCTTAAAATGAAGTTTGTGATAAAGAAAAATTACAATTTAAAAAATCTTTATTAAAGTCTGAAAACGGTGGAAAAAAATGAATTCTATTGCAATCGTAAGAAAAAGTATTGGGTACGGATTATGATTCACAAGGCAAAAAACGACGAAAATGTAATTTATTTTTCAGTACCTATACGAAGTTGTATATTTCTAATGCTTTCACGAATGAAAACTTCTATTTACAATAAAATTTTTGTGTTTGACATTCGCGTCTTTGGAATGCAACAAATTTTTGATGAGTTTCTTATTTTCATTATTATACGAAATTATATTTCCTAGATTTAGACTTTAGATCACTGAATAAAAATACTAAGCCAGCGTTTCAGTGATTTTCGTTCGTTCCAAAGTAACAACGAAAATTTCGAGAATTAAAAAAAGATGATGTTCGTTGCGTTCCAACGCTGCAAACTTGAACACCATTTAGCATTCGCGATTACGATGTTTCGCGACGTCGTTACCTCTTGATACCACCGTCACCATATCCTAAAATACGCAACTAGTAATTATTACTGTATGAAAAAAAAACATATTTTTTATGAACCGTCAGCGGTTATTTCGCGCTGGCGAAACAGGAATTTGACATTGATCGTAGTTGAAGGGTCAACCGTTGGCGAAGTTGTGAAACAAGAGGAAAGTGTGGAGTGAAGGATCGAGCAGCGCTGGAAAAGTGAGTCGAAGAATTACTGCCGGAAAATAAGAAAGGCTTGGAGGCGTGAGTACGCTCGAGGAAGACAGAAAAAGAGAATAAAAATGGACCGTGGGGAGTTGGTGGTTCGTGCACATGCGAATCGCCTAGGGGTTGAGACATTCTTCGACCTAGTGAGAGAGAGAGAGAGAGAGAGAGAGAGAGAGACTACAAGGGTGGTAAAATCCAAGCTTGGGGTTCGCGTGAAGGTTTTAAGGGGGTTTTTGGGTACTCGTCCGGCAGAAAAAAGGATGTATGAAAGAGGAGAGCGATCGCAAAGCCACGGGAGAACGAGATGAGGATTTGTCGCTTGGATCTTAGACAATGGACTATTAGGGTAGTTCCTTGGTAAGCCGCTCTTCTCGCTCAATCTCGCACTATCTTTTTCTTTTGTAAATCTCACTCTCTTTTCCGCTCCCTTCCTCTGTCTTGATCTGTGCGGCTTCTTTCGCTTCCTTTTCCTCAGGAAGACCAAGAGCGCAGCACAGCGAGCGGGGGAGGGGGGAGGAGGAGCGAGAGAGGGTGGAGGTAGCTGAGGATTGAGAGGGTTGCGAGCCAAGGCAGCTCAAGGGTCCTCGTCTTTCTCGCGTGTACCTCGCGTATGTACTCCTCGTTTCGTCACTGCACCACTGGACGACCTTTTACCAGTTGCCCCTGTTTACCCCGCTTCTCACGGGTCTACAAGTGGAGCTTTGTGCGCCCTTCGCCCTCTCTTCTTCAGCAGCAAACTCCTTTGCCCCCCCTGTTCATTTCTAGATATTCCCACATCAGACTTTTGCCTTTTCATATCGGAATTCTGGAGACTCGTCTTCGTTGTGATTCGCAGGATGCATTACGTGCTTCTCACCGTTTTTTCAATGGGTTGCCAATGATACGAACACGTGGACGAGCTAGGGATGACGCATCCGCTTCCAGTGAAGGAAGAACCTGGTCGGCGGAGTTTTTGCTTTTTTACTTTTGTGCATCCATGATTTTATTCTATTTATTTATTTTTTAAATATTGTTGATTTAGTCACGGGACGTATTATTTTTCTGTTATTCATCATTGAAATGAATTTTCGGCAATTTTTTTTAACGTTGAAGGTCTTTGTAGAGACGGTTGTAGGACAAATACAAAGTGACGAATTATTTTTGATTTTTTTAAATGTAAGGATCCACTTCTTTTTGTTTCGTTTTTCCAGGTTTAAGATTTTTGGTGTATTTTTTTTTTATTGACGAGTCATTCAAAATTTCCTGTTTTAAAAAATGCCTTTTTCGTCTCCTTTTTTTTTTTGAAAAATGTTTAAAAGATTTTTAACGCGTTTTAAAATGTTTCTGAATTTTCAGAATCTCTTTGCTTTTTAGAAATGCGGTGCGATTTAGGTAGTAATGTTTCAATTACCGCATCAACTATTTAATATTTTCTATCGAAAAAATAAGTATATTCATTATAATGTACGCAATCATAACCTAACGATTTTTTCGAATCTCCAGGTATCGGATAGAAGCGTTTTTTTTTTCATTCAATATCACGAATGTTTAATGGTTATTGATTTTACTTCCAGTCGACAGAATTTCCGCCCGTGCGTTGCATCATTTAATTCGTCGGAATTTTGTAGCCGCAGCTCTTTATTGAATTTTTGTTTTATGTAAAAATAGGTCAGGTTTTTGAAAACGTCGATTTTCTGATAAATACCATAAATTCTCGCCTTCGTAAATAACTTCCAAAGTTTGAAAAAAAAAATGTATTAAAAAATTTCTCGATTTTCTGGCAACTTTCGAAGTGCCAGGTGGCCCTGTTTTCTCAAATGTGCATCAGCGGTTATTGGTTGACAAAATGAGCAACCACGTTGAAATTTAGCAGGGTAAAAAAAAAACAATTTTGCAAATTGGATTCCCATTTATTGCGAGCTCGTATCGAGCCAGTATTGAAGAAGCGTTTCGCTGGCAGGAAGAGCTTTGCCAGTGAAATTGAATGACGCGAAGGCAGCATCCGAATTGCCACGTTTTTATTTTCTCCCGTGACAAATCACGCAATCGCAAATGTGCGTCGATTCATCGATCGCTCTCGTTGATTCTTCGATGTCTGTGCAATCAATTAAATCCATAAAGACATTGGTGAGATTCAGAGTATTTTTGAATAAACCTCGGAATACTGGGTTCCGGAGCGGTTGCACAGATGAAATTAACAAGATCGCAAAAAAGGATCAAAGCGGCTGGCATCTTTCTATCTCGTTTCGTAAGATCTATATATAATATGCTTCGATATCTACAGGGTGGCTAGGGGAGTGACGTTCGTGAGAAAAATCCGTATACCTTCTTTTTACTTTTCTCAAAGAAAAAGTATTTTTTGTATTATCCTCTTTTGCCTTAATAATATAAATAAGTTTGAATTGATTTAATAAAAACTTTTAAATCAGTTCTAAGGCATCGATGGTTACCAGTTGGCAGTTGATCGATTTATTTATTGTTCAACGTTGCAAATTGAAATGGTAAATAAATGATCGACCAAACAGGATCATTGATGCCACAGATATAATTCAAAAGTTTTCATTCAATTGAAATGAATGAATCGATTTAAATTCATTCGAATAAAAAATGGCGAATAAAAAAAATATGGAATTAAATTTATTCAATTGAATTTAAATCGGAATAATTGAATTTCATAATACGAAAAGAAATTCGATTAAAAATATTTTTGACGGTATCAGTCAATGATCACGATGGAAAATAGCAGTAGGCCAAATGTTTTCCAATTTCGTTTTCAAAACCTTCCGCGCGGGGAGTACAAAAACAATAGAATACAAAATAAAAATCCAAGCCCCAGTAACGCTCGGAGTAAAATAAAAAACTAAAATTCTCTTCCTTCCACTCGAAAACAAGCGATCCCAAAACATAGTAATTTTGATTTTTTTACGAAATATTAATATTCTGTCGTACTTTTTTCGTCCACCCCGTACATTATCAGCTCAACCGCACATTCGCAACCCCTGATATTTCTAAAAGGACGACACATGTTTCCCCCTTCCCCCATTGAAGCAATAGCGGTATTTATTTCTCCTTCCTTCCGTCCTACCCTGCTCTTTTTTGCTCCGCGATCTTCTTCTGTACGCGACGAAGCGTGCACGTCGTGTGTGCTGGTAGAAGTGGCAGAGAGAAAATGCGTCACTCTGAAAAGGGGAAAAGAAGAATTCAAAGCGAGGAAATCGACACCTTCGACTCTCACGTGTATACATCCGACATAATTCACGTGTATGGCCTCGCGAACGTGCCTGATTTTGCATAACCTTCGTCACTGTGAGAAACGTCATTTGTATACACATATGTAGGGCGCGATGTATAAATGTTAAATTTGTCAGCACCGAAGAAAAGGCGCGAGTTGGCTGGAGCTTGTCATGTGCGAGGAGAAATTCTGAAAAAGAGCTTGTGCTGGTTGCCAAAAGAGACATTTATGTATATATACCGGGTGACCGGAAATTCGATTTATTACTTCAAAGCGGTTATAGTAGAGGTCATTTGCAACAAAAAAATGTCCCATCAACGGGGAGTCGAAAATTGACTTAAATTTTCAGATTATGTAAAATTTGGATGCAAAATTTGTTTTTAAATAATCGCTAACTCTTGGTCTCTCAGAAAAGTATCAAATCGTTGTTTATAATAGCCAGGAAATTCTTCAGAAAACATAAAAACATTAATATCTCAATAACCATCAATTTTCGACCTCTAGTTGATGAGGCATTTTTTGTTGCAAATGACCTCTACTATAACCCCTTTGAAGGAATATGTCGAATTTTCGGTCACCCTGTATATACGTAAAAGAGGAAGAGAGTATGACGAAAAAAATTAAAGTTATTCGCAGACACGTTCTTCCCTCTCTCCATCTTTGTTAATTTTTTTGCAAGCGTCAAAGGGAGTTCGGGCAAAGACTTTCCGATTAAAAGATCGCTGCGCTTTTTCTATAGGAAGGTACAAACTTCCAAGCGGTTACACGACTACCGTTACAGAACTTGAAAAATCAAAAAGACTCGACTCTGCGAATAACGCGGAACGAATTGCGTGACGTATTATTCGACTGGTGAAACTCCCCCCCCCCACCCACAATTTTTCATATTTGCGTTGTACATTACGACCGAGAAAAGTGACAGCGACAAGTTTTTTCAAACATTTTTGTCTCTCTTCGTGAAAAATTCCGACGTTTGCGAGCACCAGGATTTATGAAATTTTTTTTCGTTTTACTGCACATTCTATTCTTTCTTCGGTCTCTGTTGCCATTGATTTAAAGGTACGGGACGATGGGTCGGGCATGCATTGAAATTGACTATCCTAGGCTTTCATTTTGTAATCAGTCGATACTCGATTGCGATTGAGTAAGAGATTCGTGTGGCAGAAGATTAATTAACGAGTTTACTGATTATGGTAATTGGTTTGTTATTAACGTAATTCATGAATTACGATAATATCGCAAGTTCCAAAGAAAAAGTGATTAATGGTACAGTTTGAATTAATTTACTCTCTTAATATGTACATATTAAAGGAATTATGTACGCGTATACATACAGGGTGTGGCGTAAGTAATGGATAACATTGTATCGTCGTGAAGGGGACCTTAAGCCCTAAGAAAAATTACGAACTTCCTCTGACTCAATTACTCTTTGTGATAATTTTTTTTTAATTTTTAGGAAATTTACTTTTTTTGTTCACTTTATCGGCCACCGTTGATTAAAAAAAAGGGATTTTTACATTCAAGTACAGACTGCAAAAATCCTTTTTTTTTAATGGATGGTGGCCGCTAAAGTGAACAGAAAAAGTAAGTTTCCTAAAAATTAAAAAAAAAATTATCACAAAGAGTAGTTGAGTCAGAGGGAGTTCGTAATTTTTTTTTAGATAGAGCATAAGGTCCCCCCCCCTATCCGATAATACAAGGTTATCCATTACTTACGCCTCACCCTGTATATGTACTTATATGTACGTATACTATACATATATTAAAAGTAGAATGTCCCCTAACTTTGGATCGCATCAATCAATATATGAATTGATATGTATTAATTACGTACATGTGAACATACGTGCATTGTTATTCAATATTTACACATATTAAATAACAATATATTCCATTATGATTGACACGATGATTATTTTATACGTTTACATACTCATTAAATTGTTAACGATTATTTAATACGTGTAAATATACATTCCATTATGATTGATGGTATTTAAAGTGGGAAAACTTTGTACTTTTTAGCTTTGCATTCATTTGCAAACAATGAGTGTCATCTTTTCAATTTAGTTCATTTGAATCTGCGATTGCTGCGAACGTTCGATCTCCCTTTTCAATTTGACTTTCTTCGAGCCACGCAATTTAAAAAATATTTCACAGTCGTCGAACCCCTTAATAGTCTTCATGTATATATTGAAAGGCCTTGCATACATCCGAGGTCGAAATTAACAAGTCAGGATGCGATTCGAAAATACTGGGTGGTAAAATTGAATGCTCTGCGAGGTACAAGAGAAGTCAGGTAGTAAGACTTATTAAAGTAACCAAGAGAGAGAGAGAGGGAGGAGGTGAGAGAATGCAATTAGTATTCGAGGATGCGTGCTTACGACGCTCCTTATTATACTGGACATAAAGAAAATGGCACCTACATACAAGTACGTGCGTATATAAATAAACAAAAAGTGCGGGTGATCGAGGCTCGCCCTGGTCTCGGTTGCTGTCGCAAACGATACGCATATGTTCCTTCGCGTCGCCTCGTTAAAATTGCACAATCGAAAACATGCGCGCGGGCTGAATTCATTCTCGAATGTTGCCGTCGCTCTTCTTCGTTTCTCGTTTGGCTCCGTGAGGGGAAATGACGTCACTCGATCCACGATTACAGGAGCCACAAAAAAAAAGCGTCGAGAGACTTGCGGGAGCGATATTTTTGCATCAGAGAAATTTCGCGATGAAAAACAAGAGAAGAATAAAAAAAAAGAAATAAAATTTTCAAAAGTGAACGATAACGATAGAGAAAAATATCATTCGTTAGTGAGGAGACTCGGAGATATTTTTGGCCCTGAGTGCGTGCCGCATCATCGTTTATCCGCAATTGTCCCGTATAATAATATTTTGACCTTTCGGGAGTGCCAGTTTTCTAGATTCCTCGAACCCCTCCTCGTCACGGATTTATTCATCTGAATTATTTGTGTTCGAACGCACAAGAGCACTGTGTCTCTATTTACGAAATCCTCGTGATTTTGATCAATCGTTGTTTTTTTTTTGACGTTATTAACGCCTTTCACTGTGATGCTGTCATTTGTTTTATGACTCACCATCGTCCAAACCGTGGACCTCTCCTCCGACAATTCCGAAGATTCATCGTTGTCCCTCGAAAAGTCGTCGGTAATAAAGATCCATAAAAGAGGGACGAAAAATATGTGCTGCGGTTCGACCCCGTGCTACACTTGAAAGACGAAAAAGACAGCCGAGGCGTAAGAAGTGAAGCTGCTGATAGAGAGGGGGACTACAATTTTTTGGTCGCCACATTGGAGCGCGTCATTCAGAGCTCTTTTGACACGAGGAATATTTAATGTCGCGGTAGAAAGCTGGATTTATGGCTGACGGAGAACCAGAAAGAGAGAAAGAGGGATTGAAAAACCTTCCACGAAGACCCACTGACATTTTTGACTTCTGTTATAATGTCCACACGGATCAGCTGCTCCGAGGTCATCGGCAATAAAAGTTTGGAAGCGTCCAGACTTTTTTTTTCACACGAGACACGCTTCGATACGTTGCCCCTGTTTTTTTTTAAATCTTCTCATTCGTTTATCAAATCGCGAAAATAGAATCGTGAGTTTCGCAATTGGTCCAAGTGAATTTTGATTAGCTGCTTTTTGTGGATCTCTCCTCTCTTGGTTTTGCCACTCGTACGTTTATCTGCCTCTGTCCGGTTGCTCTCTTTGTCCAGATACGAGGATGGCTTTGTTCATTCGTCGCCTTGTCATATTTCAGCCACGTGGTGTCATTCAGAAATGGGGTACTCTTCGACAAGAGCCTGTGTGGCGCAATTAAAAAACTATTTGGGAGAAGGCGTTGAAAAAAACAGCACGTACATCGTGTGATGTAAACTGTGATGCTTTATTATCAATGAGTGGTCCAGTCGCCTCCATCATTAATAACCCCTTGGCATGTCCGAGTCACACTTTTAGCTAATTTCGATCGATTAAGATTATAGCTCTATTAGGGTAAGCAATAATATGCATCGCGTTTTTTGCGATTTTGCTGGACAATGTTTCTCTACGTGATTTAATGATGGCTTCTTTCCATTGGGTTTTTTTCGACACTATCGAATGTACCGATCCTACGAATGACAAGCGTGTGGCAAATTGCACTCGCCCAATTCTATTCTTGTAAACTCTTGTAAACTCTCTTTTTCGTTGTTTATCTTTAGGAGTCTCAATGCCCCTACCCGCATTCGCCGACTGGTCCATTTCACGAATTTGTTTGACTTTGCTAAATAAGCTATCGAACACCCTTTTCAGCTAGGGTCGGGTAGGAAACGCGGACTTCGAATGGCCAGACAGCTCAAAATTTCGAATTTGAATACACTGAAATTACAAATTTCGTAAATTTTTCGGTTTGTTTGGAGTTGTTTAAAATCGAGGCTTCAAAATCAAACCAACGACCCCAAGCAAACCCAAACAAATTTCGTAAATGTAATAATGCTAAACCTCGACACGGCATCCATCCGGAATTCACAACTTTTCAAAATGATGATAAGCGCCGTGGAAGCCTTAAGACTAAAATTTCGTAAACCTTTACGAAATTGACAAAATTTGTAGTTTCGGAATATTCAAATTCGGGATTGTGAGCCTTTTGGTTATTTGAAGTTTGGATTTCCTACCCTACCCCTTCAGCAAGACCCGTGTATGTTTTTCCCTGGCCTCATTCGTGCAGACTTTTCCTCTCTGTGGGTTCCACATCCTTCTTAGTTTCGCAACTCTATCGTGACTTTTTTGAAACGCAACTCCAAGAAGTGCCACACCCGGACCAAGTGTGCTTCCGCGATTCCGCAGCTCGCCAACACAATAGATCGTGACACCGTGTCCAACAACGCAACGCAGCTTTTAACCGCAACTGACTTTATCGCCTGTATGTTTCTTATTTGTACACGAGTAGTTTGGATAACGTTCGTTTTTACCAAATTCAGTATTGGACACACTGAGACTGATTGGACATGTCTTTGGTAGCTAAGATAAGTTTATCTCGATTTTTTCGTTTTAGGTCTTGTTTGGATTTAGACATTGGGATTAATCTCTACTCTTGACAACGCTAATCATACGTTGAATACCACGATTGGAATAATCTTTTTCTTTTGAAAACTTTCTTCACTGTAGAAAAGTCTGCGAATACTTCGTTTATATTTTACCTTGTCTATATTTTATTTTTCCATACATCGCAAACCAGAAGGTCGAGTTGACGAAGAATCATTGGAGGAACGTTAGGCTCATTTCCATTTCGGATTGCACATTGCCTATTAGCCGTGTTACGAAACCTTCCGTTTTCATTGAATACTCTCCTAATTAGGCTTTACGATTATCGTGCTTGTCAAGCGGATGCTGCGAAGAATTGCCACCTCATGCGCAGTCATAACCACCCATATGAATATTTTTCCGTTTTTGAGGTGCGTGTCTGACGATGATGAATAATAATGGACCCCATCCAACACATAATTGGTGAGGGAACTTATCATTTTTTCCACGAATAAAAAAAAAACAACAGGCCTATAAAATGACACTTTTCCGGGCAAGTAGTGAGCCATGTATGGAATGAACAATGCGAATTGAAAAACAGAGGAAAAAAGATAATCCTATTGAAGATCCTCCATATCCGATCGCGCCAATCCTTGTACAGGACTTAACGCCTCCATGTGTGAAGCGCTTAAAAAAGTTGAAGGTATCAGAATCTTAAGCCAATGGTGGGGCAGCAGTTTGGAGCTTGAGGCTTTGACGTAGTACAGAAAACAAAATATTAAGAGGGAGGGAGAGCGAAATCCAGGGAAGACAAGGGAAGCTGCTGTGTGTGCGTGTGTGTGTGGACTAAGCATCCTCTGTTATGAGAAGGACGTGTTACAGCAGAAGCCTCTATAACCTCGTCAGAGCCAAAAGCGGTGGCTGATGTGTACACTAGTGGCTATTTTCTCGCTCCATGTCTCGAAAAATCCACTCTCGAACTTGTTTGGAGAAGACTAGAAATACGCGATCCAGTTATGTGTGTGTGTATGCATAGGTGGAGAACAGTGAATTTTGGAAGATGACTTCGAGGACCGTCCTTCCGTATTCTAGAATCTCTACACTGACTATGAAGGCATAATCCAGTTTTTTCGAAAATTATCTTCCGACGAGCCACATTTTTTTAATAATGTACATATGAACAAGCAAAACGACTGAAAAATCGTTCGGCCATTTATGTAGGGGTACGGTACCCAAGACGTGCAGCAAATTTTATTTAAAAAATATGACAACTACAGCAATACAAAATATTCTCGTGAAGGACCTTTGAACTACTGGGATTCAACGGTATTAATGTTCTTCGTTAATCGATTGTCGTAAAACGAAAAAAATGACTTTCCTCAAAATTGATTATACTGGCTGAGCTTTGACGGAGCTTCTTATCTTTTTGTGTCATCATTAGCTTATCTTCAATCTGTGATTCCTTCAGGGTGTGGATATTCTTTTTTATCTTGCACTAATTTACAAGCTGCACTTTAAAGAAAATTTAAACAGTGTCACCATTTTATATAAACGAATTTTTAAGGACGACATTGACCCCAAAATTAACGATTCAGGTTCGTAAAAAGTGGAAGTGCTGATAGGCAACGTCACATTGAAATAACAGGTTTAAAGTATCAACTTTTTCTTACAGGGGTAATCCACAATTCCGTTCGTTCTGGCTTTCGAGAGAGAGAGAGAGAGAGAGAGGGCTTGGAGGTGACAGAATCTTGTTTCGTTCGTTTCTTCGATTTACATTAGCATTGCGCATCGTTGCATTATTCAACCGCTGACCAAAACGCTCTTTTGTTTATTGACCTCCATAGAAACTCTATTTTCGTCTTGTTTCCGGGAATTTCCGAGCTCAGCCAATAAGTCTCGGGTTCCGAGAGTCATTGTGCCTATACGAACCGCATCTTCCGTCCGCCAGTCCAAGAATATTGTTCTTCAACCGCAGTAATTCCTGCGACAGCTCGTCACATCCGAAAATGCAAAACGAGCTACAGTCCGTACAGCTGTCACATTTTCCCGGAACATCTGCGAATGATGGCAAAAAGATGATCGCTCTCGAATTCTCGTGAAGGACAATTTGGATGTTTGGAGGAAACGACGGAGTTTATTCTTTTTTACAAAAGCATTTTCAGAGTTTCATTTGTATAATAAAAGTCGTTTAAATTGCTGTATCTGGAAACGACATCCACACCAATTGTTTAAAGAAATTTAAAGTTCCACCCTTTTTTGTTCACTTCAGAAGCACCGATCGGACAAAAACTTTATGTATTGCATTGATCAATATCCTGTAAACGTTATTCCTCTTTTTCAACTCTGTGGTAAAAGCTGAAACGTCGAACGGTTCTTCAAATTTCTTTCAAATTATTAATCAGTTTTTGGATTTGCCAAAAATCCAAATTCGATTTCTCCACTTTTTAGACTTCGATAATGACCTTTTATCCAGCAAATCATAAAATGGGATCATTCAGCCAACCTGTAATCTTCGACGCAACCAACCTGATCTAACATGCAGTGTTATCAGTGTTGTGCAATCGACAACTCTCCCAGATCGATATAACTAATTTCCAATTGTCGCTTTTATTTTTCGTCTTATCAAATTCATCAACCCATTCTTGGAACTTTTTTGGTTGATCAACGAGTAACGTCAAGTCAGAAAAAGTGAAGGTACAAGTCTGCGTGTCGTAAGATGGATCGCCGCTGTACGAGTATCTGACACAGGACAGTTTAGCGAGGAAGAATTTTTCCTGCGCGTATCATTACTAGGCATTAGTTGCGTATCATCGTGACGAGTCTCACTAATCTTCATACGCGTGCGCTGGCACCTCCAGCCTTGAGATTTTGAGTCAAGATTGCGATATATGATTGCCGATTGATCATGCCGTCATATATGAGAAAATATATGAGTATATATACATAATTTATATAATACATGTGGAGAGATGAAATTCGTTGTAAAAGTCGAATTAATGGAGGTTAGGTAAAACTATTGCTGCATCAATGAGATCATGTCTTCTTGCTTTCTAAACATGTTCAAAATATTTTCCTGTACTCTCTGTTCAATACTTTCAAATCCTCCGAGTCCGAAGAGGCTACGATCACCGATCCAAGTATTGGTCGAAGCCAATACTGCTCAGTAACACCGATGTAATATTCATATAATGTGAACCAACGTATTTACTTATTGGTGTAAAGTTTGGATAACTCGATTGTTCAGATTTAGACCCTGAACTGTGGATTATTAATGAAATCATTTCAAAGGTTAGAAGATTATTGGAGACTCGATTTACATTTGATTCATATTTACAAATATGCGGGTCATACTTCATTAAAAATCCATAGTAACGGGTAAGCCGTAACCGAGCTTTTTCTTCAATTATCGGATGTCGATAATAGGGAACAGATTTTTATCTTTTTTTATTTTTCGAGGGACAGTGCTGTTAATTGACATAATTTTTTAACACTGATTCCATTATTGTTAATATCTAGTGGTAAAAAAATGAGAAGAAAGAAATCAACTCGGTCAAGACTGAGGTTTTTATTTATTCTAAATAAGTGTATCAAATTTCTAGTAAGTCCGATTATCAAATTTCGCATTATGGGATCTCAAAAAATCGCGTGGACTTTTTTTTTCTAAAAAATATATTTAGTTCCAAGATAAACGCGTTTAGAGGTTGATTAGCTGTTCTACTCTTATAAGGTAAAACGAGTTTGTTTTCTCACTTCACCAATTTTTAACACTTTCCAACGATTTACGTTCACGTTGGCCCTTAAGTGCCAATAATTGGGTGATCATACGACCCTGACCATAAGTTTACCTCGAACCTGGGATTCCTTCAGCATCCGTTCGAGCTTCCACTTAGATTCGAGTTTCCTCAAGCAAAAAAATAATGTTTTAGTTCTCTCGAGCAAAACTTTCGAGCAAAGTGCGAAGATTTTTGAAATGTCGTGTTCCTCTTTTTTTCGAACGTAGCTAACATCGAACCGGCAATTTTAAACGAACGGAAGCAGACTCCTCTTCCTGGATAATAAATGGACATGGGGTCATATTTGTGTGTGTCTGTGTGTTCGGGCTGTGGAATCGCGGTAGGGTGGAGGGACGAAAAGAGGGAAACAAAGGTAGGGAGAGGAGGAGATTGTGCAATGGGAAGAAACGAGGTGATGAAAAGTGGCGAGCGCAAAGAGGATTGGAAAAACTGCGGAAGAGTTGTACGTGAGTCGAGTGAGAGATACAAGTACGTGTATAAAAGTGCATATAACACTGAAAGGTAAAATGGAAAAAGGAGGACACAGGCACGAAGAAAGAACCGGCAAAAGTGAGAAAGATCCAGAGAGAGAGAGAGAGAAAGAGAGATAAAAAATGCATTTAGTATCTGGTTGCGTCCACAAAACCGAGAGAAAGACGAAGCGCCGAGGTTGAACGAGAAATGTGAACTCTCGTTCAACGGACATGTCTTCACCAGGCAGGGAATTCCTCTCGCGGAGACGCGATATATCTCCATTATAAACTTCTCGGTCGGACCTATATTATGTGTCGATGCGATTTGCCCCTCACTCAATGCACATACGTAAACGCCGTGCACGCTTGTTTTTTTTTTCTTCCAAGAGATACTCTTGCCTTCGTGTGTGTGGACACGGCACTGTGTAGAAAAATATGAGCACATTGTGCATTTTCGATTCGAACGTAAAGTTACAGACGTTGGCAAAAAAAGCGAGATATGTTACAGGTAGAATTTTGAAGAATCGAAGAATGACCTCTGTTGAAATCCGTCTTTTATTCCTTACTACTTTCGATTCGTTTTTGGTTCGAGTCTATCCGAAAAAGTTCATATTTCTATGCAATATTTGTTTTTGGGACATTTCTTTGTTTTTTTTTAGGAGGCGTATTCAGGATTTTGTACGATTTAATTTGTTCATTGTTTGTATATTAGTGGGTGTGAAAACGCATTTCAGTTTTCGATGATATATTTAGAAGAAAAGAGTAATTGAAGTAAGTAAAGTGCAACGAAGTTTCCAAAAATGTAATCTTGCTTTGGTTTAAATTTGTGGAGAAACGGAATTTCGGTTGAAAAATTAAACGTGATAGAATTTGAGCTTTTTGCAAATCAATTCACTATTTTCAAGTTTTAACAGTGGACTGAGATTTGGCAAAGAGAAATTGGAAAACGCATTTTGGTTCAAAATAAAATATATACAGAAACGAATATTCGCTTCAGAAAATTAAATAGATTAGATTAAGACTTTTTGCAACGTTTTTTAGAATTCCAAAAGTGGATCGACGTTTTTAAAATTCAGTTTCGGTTTAGAAATCAAGTCGATTCAAATTTGAGAAATAAGATATTTCAGATATCCTTTTTTGCGACGATTTTTGGGTATATAAAAGTATGATTTATATTATTCTTCAAATTTACCTCACTTTTATTCTTTTATACATTATTACCGTCGACACGATTTTTTCTTTTTTTTTTTAATACACTTCGGACTTTTCGGGATATTGCTGAGGTTGAAGCGGTCATTTCCGCAATTTGAACAACGTGACAATTTGCAACGTTGAGTTGTGCAGGAGGATTATTTGATCGTCCACGAGGGTTTTACCGAAATTGTCATTACACACCCTCCGGGCCTGTATATGCGCGAATCCACGCGCGACGATCATCCCCTTGAGGGAATTTCACGTCGAGAGTAAATTCTGCCCCGAAGCTCCGTTGTCCTTCTTTTCAGCGTTCTTTTGTTGCGATTTTGTCTTCTTTGCGTTTGCTCCTATTGGCTCCGCGTTGTAATTATTATAACAGGTCCATTCGACCGTCCAACCAGTTTTTTGTTTCGTTTTCAAGGAAAATGTCCTTAATTTTGGTCAATTTTTTCGAAATTTTTTTTCCGGCATCCAAAAAGAAAACTTCAAAACATTCTTAAACGTCGATATCGAAAAATCACAATTTCTAACAGAGAAAACTAATTCTCATAATTCTCAATAAAATTTGCTTTAGTTTTCAAAATTCATTATTATCAAATTCCACGTTCGCTAAAAACTCGAATAAACGAAGGAATTGTGCAGCACTTTCAACTGCAACAAACTCGACGATAAAATCGAATGAAATAATTCCTAAAAACAAAAAACGTCCCTGATATAACCCCCAGTAATTCCGTGCCTCAAACACCCTACACGTTTTCCTTAAACTCTCCGTAGATCGTGCAAGTTCAAAAGTTTGCGAAAAATTAGGAATGCACGTATAAAAATGTCCGGAAGTGACAACGTGGTGATTCTCGAGTCCAAAGTCACAGGGGTCTTTGCAGATTTAAAGGGGTACACAGGAGGGTTTCTTTCCCATTTCTTCTTGGTCGCCACTCGTCCTCTCTTCACCCTCGTTGTCCTTCCATCGTAGAACCCTTTTTTCTTCTCGCTTCTCCAACCCCCTTCAAACCTCATTGCTGTACACATTGTCCAGGTTGATACTCCGCTATCAGCGAAATATATACTCCTTGTCGTTTCGCCCTTTTCCTCTTCGGGAGAGTGGAGGGTGCTCGTTTCGCGAGCATATTCCTCAAACTTGTTCCTCACTCCTGGCAAAAGAGAGGCTGTTAAAATGCAAAGGCGTGGGTAAACGAGGTCTTCTTCGGGAGATTTGGCTGGGGTGCTAGTTAGTATTCCATGAAGGTGCCCAAAGAGAGCGAGAGAGAAAGAGAGCCCTCCTCACGATCTTTGGCCACCACGAGTCCTCTTACTCTTCCTTTCCCTCTTTCCTTTTTCTTTCCTCCCTCGATATCTTTCTCAACCTATCGCTGGCCGTACGGTGGCTCAGGCTCTTGTAACATGTTCTTCGCATTAATATACCACGGCTTAAGACAAAGGACGATCGCCGTTCGGTCCATTCTCCTTCAGATTTTTCTTTCGTCCCTTTCCACACGCTCAATCCTTTCGTCTCTCTCTCTCTCTCTCTTTCTCCTTCTTTTCCTCACTCTCACCCTCGTTTTGTCTTGGGCTTCTTCGTCTCGGACGTTCCTGGTGGACTCTTTCCACACTTTGGTGCCTTCGGGGTGATTCTTACGCTCACGTCCTGTGGCCAACGTATATTTTCGTTAAGTTGACGCCCCTCGAGAAGTCCCTTAAATTGGGGATTTCTCGGTTGCCACTCTTGGGAAGTAAAACCCTCTCTGTCTTTTCCTCTATAGGCCTTCTTCCTCCGCCTACTCCTCAGCTTTGTCTCTCTTACACTTTTTCATACGTTTATGTATAAATCATGTCGCGTCACGGCCTATCTCTTTCCGATGTTATCAGTGATCGGAGGTTGGGGCATCGAAATAGGATCGAATCGATAGAAACCTATTTGCCATTCGTATATTACCGTACATTTGGGATGATTGACACGGTCTTCAATTTGAGGTTGGAATTTGTAAATTGGAAACGCGGATTCTGATAACTGTTATTTGTTATTTATTATTAGCTTCTCAGTTGGTTAATATCTATTATTATTTTGTCAGGTATTTATTATCTATTTGTTTTTTTTTTCAGGTTATTATTTATTTTATTACGTAGAATGCAAAGAAAATGAATCGAGACAAAAGTGATAGGCAATCGATTGAGATTTCCATCAAGTTTATTCAAATCAAATTAAGATACAGCACTGCTCTGTCAGATTGTCGAACAAATGGACATCGATAAGTCATAAATTGTGTCTGGTCGTAGAATCTCGTACTCGCGCTGACGATTTTTAAATACGATGAAAATGCTGAGCGTTTGAGGAGAATGCAAACTTCATGTGCGAGTCGTCGATATCAGACTGGACAAAAAATACAAAAATCACGAAATATTTGCACACTCAGCATCAATTTTACACATCTTGCATCACTTTTAAATAACTTTAAACATGCTTACGAAGGCGACAGTAGCGTCTGCTACGATAACACGGTTTTTAATCTTGATCAACTTGCGTCTAAACGTGCATTATTATGAAATACCTATTATTATTACAGTAATATATGTGTTTATATTATATAAATATTTTTTTATTATACAATAATATTATATACTCATTAACAATACATTAATGTTTACGAATAGAAATCTATATTGCACAGCTTCAGAAACTTCACTGGAAGCTAAATGCATTTTGATTTTAGTGACATTGAAGTTTCCAATATTCAAAGGCAAAAAATGTTAAATTTTTGTTTCATATCCTGATATTCATTAATATTCAAAACTTAATTATTATTAAGTTTCAACAACTTAATTAATATTGGTAATCTCTGGTGAAAATATGCATAAACGTTTGACCGATTTTCACAGGACCAATCGGCAAAAATACGTTAAGGCATTCTAAAGAATTTTTCGTTGCATTTCAATGATGCACACTTTAATCTAATTGTAAATAGGCTTAAATCTATTATAATTGATTTGACTCATAACTTGAAGTAAAAAATATTTCATTTTTAATCTACTTGAGAACTATAAATCCATTTTGGTCAAAGATACATTTTAAAATATACTCGAGTTCAAATGCACTCAAGTCGAATATATCTACTGAAGTCAAGTATATTTAGCTTAAACATACTTCGTTTAAATTGTCCTTCAGTAAAACGTACCTACATTAATCTGTACTCGCCTTGAAGTTAAAAATACTTCAAAATGTGCTTTACTTTTAGATATACAAAATGTCTAATGTGTATTCGTTACTCGAGTAGTGCTCGAGTACGATACTCAATTTATCGTTTTATCGACTGCACGTTTTTTGAAGTTTTGACATTTTATACTCTCCTGCTGTTGGCACAACTATCTTGGTCCAAACTTTATCGATTGTTCCATTAGAGAATCATTACAATAAATTTCCTCCTGACCAACATACGAATTTTCAAATTGCTGCATACATCCATTTCTCGAACGCAAACACGTAGCTTTATTCTCGTACGTGAAACGCCTCGACAGTTCGCAGGAATTTCTAGTGTCTATCACTCGCATCAAGCTACGTAATATACGAACGAGACGTTTTGGCAGACCTTCAATGCAAAAGTGCACTCGCGAATAAAGTCCGCTGTCGAGTATGGTTCGTGACGTTAAGACGCGAACAAAAAAGGAGATTGGAAAAGATGACGGGAGCGCGACGAGAACCGTTTGATATCGGGTGAATTTGTATCTCGGATATAACTCGGATATCAAATACGAGATTTAGTCTCAAAATAGGGTCACTTTTTACGTCTCTCGGACTACGTACCTTCAATTTTTTATTTTTTTGTCGGTACGTTGATACACGTGTCCCCAACCTGGAATTATCAGTCACTTTGGATATTTACTTCGTTTTTGATAGATAAAAAGGTTAGAGGTGTTTTATTGTGCTTGGCGATTTTTTGCTATCGAAAACGATAATCCGATTGTTTTGGCGAAAAACAATATCGTAATTACGTCTTAGCCACCGCTGAGAAAATCATTGACACAGGTATATTATATCCGAAGGGGATTATTTTGAAGTAGACAAAATAAATAAATTCTTTTTTAGAAAAATCAAGTCACCTTATTTTTTGAACAAGCTCGTATGTGTCATTGCGAAAATATTACGAGGATTACCGATCATAGAAATGAAAAAAATTATAAAATTTACGAAAAGAACGATTCCCGAAGCATAATTACTACGAGGACATTACCAAGGCGCTGTGAGGACCGTCTTCGAAATGTTTTTGAAACGATCTTTTCTCATGTTTATACGACAAGAAAAAGGTTTTAGTGTGTAAAATCAAGAGTCGGGAATGCACCGACGTATTTGTGTGGTGCATAATGTCCACATGATGCATCGAACGAAATTGCCCCGGCGATTTTTCGGCACGCCACGGGGCCCTTTGCGTGAATCCCTCTCTCTTTCTCCTTTGCGCACAAGCGATGAGTCACCGCAAAATCGGTGTAACGACCTCGTCTTAATTCTCGCGGTGACCACTATTCTTCCTTCCATATTGGAAGTCTTTAACAAGTAGGTTTAATCTACGCCCCTCGATCATATTTCGCTATTTTTTTAAATTAATTTTTAAACGGAATCGTCCATTTCAGAGCAAGATTGGTTCCTAGATAAGGATATAAAAATCGGTTTTGGTTTTCGTTACGCTTGGTTGCCGTGACAGCGCAAGATACAAATTCTAAAAGTTCTATTTTGTCGTCTATTCATAATTTTCAAATTGGAAACGGCGGTATTGAATTTGTTTTTTAATTGAAAACTCAGATGTCTCGTAAAAGAGTCCGTGAAAAAATAAGTCAAAATATTGATCGGTATAAAAAAATTAATATACATTGTATTGCAGGGATGCAAGCTTTTTAAAAATGCATAGTTTCAATTTATAGCACAGAATTATTGGATGTGACATTTGCTTTTCGAATCTTCCATTGCTTTTTTAATTTCGTCCGAGTCGATTTCGATCTCGGTGACTCTTCAAATCGGTTCAGTATTCATACAGATATTACAGTCCTGTATAAATCATGCAAAGTCTTCTTTTCTTTATTAAATCTGTACAATTGGCAGCTTCATTTTACGATTGAATTAATATTGGAAAATTTTTTGAATTTCGAAATTGAAATGAAAAAGCACGGAAATTGATTAATCAATAATGAAAGTTTTATTCGATCGGAAAAAATAGCACGAATTGGGCGCATATGCGTGAACCTCTAAATGGATAAACATGTGACGTTGAATATATTGGCATATTTTCGAAATCTATTCGTCGGACTCGCTCGAACGAGTCGGAACAATGACTATTTGAATTTGCCACTTCCACGCCACATTAAGCACCCACTCTCGTGGAGAGACCAGAGTGGAGAGTCGGCGAGTTTGTCGAAGAGGTTGGAGGGATTCTTTGAGTGCGTAAGTGGATACGTCCATACAGAAAAGGAGGGGAAGCAGGCGAGCGAGAAAGAGAGAGAGAGAGAGAGAGAGAGAAAGGATCGTTAAAGACGTATCGAAATTTTCAATGAAAAATTTATAACACGCTATAAATAAATAGAATACGACAAAGTAGAATAAATTACTAAAAAAACGAGTGAAACACGAAATATCAAAGAGTAAAAAAACGTTAAAGCTGTCAGAGAAGAAATGATGGAAAGCGAGAATCGATCGATTCGTTCGTTGATCGACTGATAAAGTTGAACCCTAATTAATATCCGGATACATAATATATTGACATCGTGAGAAAATAACTAATAACGAGACCGAAGAAAGGGTGCCAAAAAATAAGAAAGATTACAAATGTAAAAAATAAAATATATAATTAAATATAAAATTACTTAACAGCACCATTAAAAATATATCATTCAAAATATTAACCATTAAAATATATCATTCAAAAATATATCAAATATTCAATTAAAAATATTCAATGATTCATTTCAAAACAAATATAAATATAAAAATCTCGTTGTTAAGTAAACAATCTTTTTAACTCTTTTCCTTGTTAAAGCGTTTTGTGATTATCATTATTATTATGATTATTATTATTAATCTCCTAGGTAGCTTCCCGTCATTAAAATTACAGAGACATCAGGCGTGTAGTCTCCGAAATGAAGGCGGTCAGAAAAGCGAGCTGTCAGTTGGGTTAGGGGAACGGGAGGGGGGAGGCGGAGAAGCCTGGCGACCACAATATTGACCAGCCACTTAACTCCGGTATATTGACATTTTCGTGAGCGGCATCCTTTTTCTTCACCGCTCTGACTTTTTTTTTTTACCGACTTTCCGATTCACACGCCCAGACCTGGATCGTAATTCTCAAGACGGGACAAATGCCCACTCGACACCGCGTGACATTTTTCTTCGCTTCCATTTTTCTCTCACCTGCAAGAGCAGCCAGCTCGTTATAATCCGATGATGATAACGAGCGAGCCCATCTCGACACGGTGAGAGGAAATTTCGAGTGGGAAGGAGCGAGAGGGATTGAACCGAGAGGTATAGTGATGAATAGAAAAAATATTCTTATCTCACATGTGTCATACAAACATCGTTGGCCTATATATTTGTTTAGGCGGACCCTCTGAAAGTTCCGGACTTCCAGTCCCTAATGACACTTTTCGTGCAAGTATTTTTTTATTTTTTTTTTTATATTTACACGATCGCTGAAAAGTTATCAAGTTTCGATGAAATAGTGGCTGTATCAAAAAATGAACACTTTGGGAATAAAATTTGAAACGCATAAAAAAATTAATTGTTTTTACATATGGTTGAGAAGAAAAAAAATTGGGAGAAGAACCGTGGAGGATTTAAGATAGATTCAAAAAGATATAGTGATAATCGTTTTTTCAAGATTTTATACTTGAATTGTTTGTTATTACTTTTATTATATGGTGTATTTTCGTTTTATCTAACCCCTTAAGTATCTCGAACAATATCTCAACCATCTTGTGCATTTTTGTTTGTTTGTGATTTATTAAGTTTTACGCTGATCGAAAATACAATGAATTGATCCATATTTTTCACTGGTAGTTTTCTGTATAGCCATGTAGGTATTAATACGAATTTTATGTAGGAGTGTAGAATAATGGTTGAGATTGTGATTCAATGTTATCGCGGGGAGCACTGATAACAACCTTAACCCTCTATTATGACATTCTTTGCCTGTTTATATAACCAAGCGAGGGAGAAGAGAAACACGCTTGTTCTCTCATCATTTGAATCAATAATTACATCATTAGGAATTAAGATCTGAAAACTTTCAATTTTGTTTGTTTTTTTTTAATGTATACTCAAATCGTCGAATTTTGTGCGTTGGGGCCACTTTTCATCACTCGCTATCAGAAGGCTTGAGCAAGCACTGTGAAACGAAAAATGCTCACAGCTTTGAGACATCAATCTTGGTATTTGGCCCACTTTCTTTCGAGTGGAAAAAAATCATTGAGAATATTTCACGCATTCCACTCCAACGAACAAGTGAAAGAGGATCAAATCACTGGGAGAAAGAAATACCTCGAGGATTTTTGATAGTTTGGATTAAAAAAAATTAATTCACAAAAGTATATTATTTGGGGTAATGAGTTCGAGACTTGTCATTGGAGTTAATTTTATAAATTTAAAAATAACTTTTTAATTTAACTCTTTGAATTATATTCCCTTCAAATATATTTTAAAGAGTTTGATCACAATATGTTGTTGATTTAAACGTATGAGAGAGGCATTTGAATAAAAATGGTATTTATTTCCACGCAGTAGATGTGTTTTAAATAAAAGAATATTGTTACTTCGAACGAAGAAAAATTGTATTTGAATTAGTATTTCGATTGGTTACTAGAAAATTTGCCATATATATCACAATACGTTTTTATCTGTGATGAAAATCCTTAATGGTAAAAAAATATTAATAAACAATTCGTATAGCCGCCATATCGGTACATACGAGAGGATGTTCCATTTGCGTGGCTATCGCAGGATGTGCGATACCCAAGTCTTTCGGAATACGCTTAGTCGAGTACGAGTGGCAATGTGCAAAATTCGCGGTACGTCGATGGGTTTCGCGGACACGTTTACGTAAACGTTTCGAGTACGATTGAATTGCGCGAGAAGACTCGGGGCCTTGTGACACTGCGGTTACAAAGCAAACTACTGCATCCCCAAACATACTTATTAATCCAAATAAAAAAATCTGCATTACACCTACTCAGTCCGGAATAAAATATTTTTTCTATATGAAATCTACACTCAAAATACGTAGTGAATAAAAGTAATCATAGTCACCCAAACAAACCCAAACAAAATTAATCTCCTAAAATAAAAATTGCCCAAACGCATTAAAATAAAAACGCCCAAATTCAATAAATCTTTTTTACCAGTGCACCGATAAAATGTTAACGTTGTACAGGTGAACGCAAGTTTTGTTCACTTTTTCTGTGCCCTCGTGTACCCGCGATTAAGTCCACTCAATCGTAATCTCGTTTATTGGCAAACTTGTTATTCAGGCACCAATGCAAACGAGATCTTCTCTCTTTTGTCCTCGACTTTTATACGCGTTTGCGTCATTAGCACTTTCGAACGCGTCTGACCCAATAACGACTTTTCCACTGATGCATTCGTTGAGAGGATAAATTTTCTGCTACCGGTGAAAATAATCGTTTACGTCTAGTCTCTCTCTCTCTCTTTGTCTGGGCGGTGACGTCACGCCACCATAACGCACTTGAATATCATGAACACGTTCTTACCATGCATCTCGCGGATTTCGGAGCGTTTGTGGAAGAAGTCAAGAAACTAAGAAAGAGAGAGAGAGAGAGAGAGGGCAAAATATGGGGCAGGGGATTCGAGGGGAGTTGTCTATTTTGTCGGAGTACGGGGCACGTAGTTGCCACGAAAGGATCATGAAGTGGACTTAGCGTCGAAATCCCGGGTGAAACTTGTACGGAATAACAAAGTTTCCGGTACAGGCTACCAAAAGCTGCTGCTCCTTTCTTGATCGTTCAACATCTTGGGTGTCCGAAACACTCGTTCCCTTCTCTCCAGCCCTCTCTGTCGCCATCTTTCTCGAGCCCTCTTTTCCTCCTTTTGACTTCCTCTCGTCCTTGCAGGCTATAAAAATCGAGATTAGCGGGACAACCGGGCAGCTTTAAAACTTTCGAAAAAAGAACGTCAGGATCTGTACCCAATCCGCAAAAGCCCTCGTGAGTTTTAACTCACCCTTTGTTTTTTTTTTGCTGCAATTGCAGCGCCGTACGTTCACGGTGCAACGTTGAGTCGATTTGTTGTTAAAGTTTACGATTAAGTGGTCAAGCTTGTATTACGAAACAATCAGGGTTATGGGGAATATCGATTTTTTAAAATAAGAAAGTGATCGAAGGATCTTTTGGACATTTGTTTGTATAACATTAATACATTTTTGTAGCAAGATTCATTAAAAAATATCGATACGTGAAACGTAATTGAAATAAAAAACTTTTTTTTTATACGTTATATGTTATCCACAAAAAAAGGTCGCACCTTTTTTTATTTTTCTGACTAACTCATTATTATACGGTCTATTGGAACTAATGATGATTCAGATGAGTATTTTCCACGCGGTTTTGAAAGTTTATCGAACGATTCCGAAGAAGGGGGCGTTCTCGTCGATGGACTGGGGTATAAATTAAACTCGTATTATCCGGAAACGAATTTCAGCATAGATTGTTGGTTTCGAATATTATTAAATTATTCTTGAGCTTCTGAATTAATATTATTTGATTTTCACCTTACTTAACATTGCTTGTTTTACATTATTTCTGACTACGTTTGTTATATGGTGTATTCTCGCTTATGGCCATTCAATTCATTCGCAATCGCTCGTATAGTATTTACGCATGCAGTCTTCGATTTTAATTAATTATCGATGTATGGTAATCGATAAAATATTAACATCGAATAGAGCAACGTATATATATATATACAACAACTCATTAATGATTCAAATCCGAATCGGTCAATTGTTGAATTACTGAAATTACGATCCTAATGATTATTTAACGAATCAAATGATCAATAGATACTTGGATTTTAATTTTATGATTCTATCGTCCTAATTATAAATATTGGAATTGAGCCGTTTGCATCCAAGCGCGGATTATACAGTCGAAAACCGCGGATCACTCCGCGCTTTGATGCAAATGAATTAATTATTGGATAATTACTTACTGATTCAAAAATTCAATAAATGATGCGGCTGATTAATTTAATAAACCACTTGCCTGGATATTTCATGCGATTGAATAATCATTCAACCGAAAAATCGATGTAGCGTTTTTAATGAAATGTGAAAGTACACAAGAATGTTGAGCTTTTCCACGAGGAGCCAAATACACGAATACAGTCTATTAAATTGAATATTCTTTTTTTCGATGCACTGCGCCGTGATGACGAGGTTGTCATGAGACGATTGCAAATATTTGGGTTGGCGAAACGTCTCCGCGTGCGGAGTAACGAGTTTAACGAACTCGCGCCTTACTCCGCACATTACAGATTACAGCGTGCTCGGTAAATTCTCGACAATAACTCAGGAAATATTTCTCCCCCCCCTCCCCGGATTCACGTTGAAACATCGCGCCAGAGAAATCAGCTACGTAACGCAAATGAAAAAACCACTCCCCGCGCAAGTCGAATACCTACCTTAACGTAAAGAGCCACGTGTTGTTGGCTATTTTTTATTGACAAAAACAAAAGAGCGTTTTTTGGTAAAAAAAATATAGCCTGGAAGCTATATCGACCTATATTATATATTACTAAAGTTTTATAGCAGTTTCCTTAAAATTATGAATAATTAAAATAGTTAGAAGCGTTCTCGAGAAGAATCTTTGAGGTACTAAATTTTGACGGCGCAGGTGGTTGACAATATTAAAAACGAGTTTTTTTTTCTTTACGCAGATAGAACTCGATTAGCTTAATCTCAAAAATCAGCCAAAAATTGGCCGAGCTTTTTTTGTTATCGTGTTTTTGTGGAATCCAAAAAGTACGATTGTTTTTCCGATTTTTCGAGGAAACGTGACAACATTATCGCTAGTAACTGACGAAAGAAATATTGAGAAGAAAAACAAGAATTAAGTTTAAGCTACTATTGAACTGAAGCAATCGATTATTACCTCGTCCGAAATTTTTTAGTTAGACGTCGAGAAATTTTGTACACATCTTAAAAAACTCAGCTTCGAGGAAAAAGACGTTTGAAGTTGGTCTAGCAGATTTATCGTCGTAATGACAAATATACAATCTTCAATCTTCGATTTCCGGATCATACAGGTGATCTTCCGCTTTAATTTAATTTGCGGGAAGTGCATTCGGTTTTAAGGATTATTCCCAGTCGCCAATTTCTTAATGAGAAAATTTTTCGTCGATTTCGCGAAAAGGATCAATTAATCCAATTAATTATCAATTCGATGGAATCGTTTCAACTCTACCATTCTTCGTCCGTGGCCTTGTTCAAATATTTCCTCGAATCCATCCATTTTAACTTGATTCCTTGTTTTTTGTCGTCCGAAGGTCCTTTTCAGAATTTTGGTAAAAGTGGAGTGAGATTGACGACACACTGTATATAGTGCTTTGATATCGGTCGCGTATGCATGTATGTATAGAAATTCCGAAGCCGCGAGAGGGGAAGAATGAGAGTCTCGACACGAGAGTATCGATACGCAGTTTGGGCCACGAAAATATATGCATGTATATAAACATATGAATACTCGATATGGAATGTATTCCTCAATCCTCCGAAGCCTTTTTTTTCTCATTCCGGCGACGTCTATCGAGGTTTCGTATTCCACACGTGCGTCTCTCGGACACCCGCTATTGCCTCAGCGTCGTTTTACCAAAAATTTCCGTCCCCATTTCCGGTCCCCGCGATCTCCCACTGTGCAGAGACACTCGGATTTTTTCCACCACATTTTATTCTCGCTTCGTACAAGGGAAGCATTTTAGCTTGGTGTCCCACATTTCGAGTATTTTTTTCGGAAGAAAAAAGAGAGGAAAAGAACAAAAAATATGTTGATCATTAAGTTCATATCATTTATATGAATATGCTTCGAGAACTGAAAAAACACATTACAGATTCTGCACGATTTTGAAGTCAATCACCTTCATGAAAAAACTTTCGAGAAAAACGTCTTTAAAGTTTCGAGTTCAATTACATACGACCATAATTATCAGAGTGGCATGACTCCACGATATACACCTGATTACGTTGAAACAATAACGCATTCCTGACTATTAGGGCGTACTTTTCCCGAATTCGAAATTATTTTCCACGGTTCGTTTTTTGACTTCCGAGTATTTCCAGCTTCCTCAGAAGCTTCGAAATTTCGTTTCGCCCTGGTGTTCTTTCCGGTTTAACTGAAATCGCAATAACTCTGTAAATATCGAGACTTTCGGAACTTTCGTTCGAGCAGGTATATCCAAGAGTCTACTTTTCAAAGAACCGCGAAAAAGATCATTTTTATACAAACTTTTGAGCTACATAAGCTCAAGGCCACTTTTGTTTGCTGATGTGACGAGAGAAGAGTTCTGATTCCAATAACGCACTCTAGATAATCAGAGGAAAGAAACCGTAATAGCTATGGATCACGGTGTACAAACACGTCGTTCATATCGGAGCAGGTATATAACGCAACGCGATATGCCACGAGCTCGGTGGGGTTGCTGGATCGACGAAATACGAGAATATCACGATCACGACGGATGAAGCATCTCGCATGCAGCAATTACGTTACACGCATATATACACACACACATGGCATATGCTTATGCAACAAAATATCATTCATGGCACATTGAGAATCCTCTTCGGAGCAGCCAAGACCATAAAAATGAGAAATGAAAAATGCGCCGAATCACCGGACTTTCCCCTGGCATTGTTACAGTGATAATCGCGTATAGCGACATTCCTCGTTCGCGCGTTTAATACAGCGATATAGCGTACGAGCGCGAAATGGCGCCCGTGCACGAGTCACCAAAATGGCGCCGTCAGCGACAACGAACTTCCTCGTCTTTTTTATTTCCTCCTCTTCTTCGTCGCACGTCGTTCGGTTCGGAACTCGGCGCGATCACGTTTCCCATTCGCACGACCCATACGCCGAGATCTCCAGTGTCCGCGGGACGTTCCGACGCGTCGTTGAACCCTCGCTCGAGAGATATCAAGCTCGAGGGATATGTGAGAAGAAAAAAACATTGGAAACAAAAAAGAAATTTGAATCCAGGCAGGGTTGTATATAAAGATTCGGAAACCCTGGGGCTATGAAGGATCAAACGTTCCTGATTGGTTTTCGAAAATATTTACGTTTCTTCTAGAGAAAATTATATTTAATGTTTGGAATGTTTATTTAAAAAACTATGTATTTTCGAATAACGTAGGCAGGTTTAATCGAATTAGGGATGTGGAAAAAAGCTATTGTTTTGGGAATAAACTTAGGCGAGCTTGTTTTCAACGAAAACTCGTTAATCACTGATGTAACCTCCAGCTTATGGAGCTCATCAATACACAATTCTCGTTGTCAGGGATTAGTGCAGTTCGACAATGCTGATTAAAGCTGAGTTCATGAGACATGTAGTTTCGATCTTGGGAATTGTAGCCCTGGAATCGTCATTCAAAAAATGCGAAAATTAATCATAAGTAAACGATTAATCGTTATTGTTGATTTTCATGACGTATTTCAGAAATCCGCTTTGAATCATTCTCGAAAAGGAATGCGTCCTGAAACTTTGACAATCTTTTGTCTTCAATTTACCGGATTTCTTTTTTTTCTACCAAGTCTTGCATTCGTCAGTAAATTTCATCTAACCATTTATGTTATTGTGTTCCCATCTTTGTGGGATTGGCGTTTTAACCCCAGTAATCTCGCACCCGTGAATCGAGCCCTGTATCCCCAGGGGACATTCTTGATTTGACCACCGTAAAGATTTCCTGTAATGTTTAGAAACACATCTTTGTTTTTTTATTTTAACATCTGCGAATTTGTGTACGTAACATCAAGGGTGCAACCTGGTTGCCATCCCTTCTGCCAGACACTATGTATGTGTGAATATTCGTGTGTATTATACGTATATATACACTACACTACACTACTACACTACCGCTCAAAAGTTTGGATACACCTGTCGATATTTTTTCCCACACTTAAAGTTTGATAGCTCTGCCAAAAAAAAGATATTCGAAAATCCAAAGCGGCATTTTAAAGAAGATATATCAGGCTTCAGTTGACTGTATTTTAATATTTTTTTCAATTTTTTTTCTACCCGGTACAGGTTTTGGTACGCGGCCGTTTTTAGGGATTTTTTCGACCCTCGCAAATCCGGTACCGGTTCTAAGAAATTTTTTTTATTTTTTTTTCACTCAAAAAAACTTGAAAGGGCACGCAGAAGCTCCATATTGCTATTTTAAAAAATTTTTGCGATTTTTTTTTGTGGAGTTAATTCATTTTTTGCCAAAAACGACAAATTTTGCAAAATTCAAAATAACCCGAGAACGATAGGTTTTCAGAGAAAATGTTATAAATACAAAAAACCGCGTATTTCCATAATAAATCGCCTGGAATTTTTCCGGAATTTTTTTCTGACATTTATTTTTTTCTCGAGTATTTTTTCGAA
>JAPYZJ010001799.1:0-32603 GCA_030522765.1 Ophioninae sp. B BG-2022a
GAGAAAAGTGGTTTTGAAATTTCGAAGTGGACGGAGGCGTGGTCTCGGTTTCTCGTCGCGATTTCTCAAAGATTAAACATTTTTATCGAAAATGGCGACCTGGGGACCCTTGGTGCCATCGTCCTGAATCCACACAACAAATTTCGTAACGTTTGGTTCAGCCGTTTGAGAGAAAAGTGGTTTCAAAATTTCGAAGTGGACAAAAGCGCGTTCGTTACGCGTTTAACCTCGAATCAAATATCTACTATAGATTCATCCTTTAGAAACGAATTTATCCAATTTACTTATCCGAAAAATGGATTTTCGATAAGATTATACAAAAAGACGAAAACTTCGCGACATCAAGATATCCGATTTATCAACAATCACGAAGAATCAATTTCCGTTTGATCTTTTTTTTTCTTTCCCAATCCTCGTTCTCTTCCTTCTTTCACGTCGTAAATAAAATAGTAAATAACAACGACTCTCTTCACAAATCCTCGATCATCTTTCTACGGTTATTTATTTTGTTTGGGTTTGAAAACTCACGAGTAATATGCCTCATTTCCACATCTGTCTTCTTCCCGTATAACTTTCGTCATGTCCCACGGCAGCTCGATCTTGTTTTACGAGGCCATAAATTTGCCCTGATCGAAGTTATTACGAACCCCGCGATTATCCATCGGACCAAGATGTAGTCTCAAAGACAGACAAAGAAAGCAACAGGGAGAGATCAAATTGAAAAAGGACGAAATAACATTTTCTATCTCTCATACGTAACGAACGCTCATTAGTGTTTACATTCAATAATTATCCGGAGTATATACGATAGGCGTTAAAAAACTTAAACATATATATATATATATATATATATATATATTTCTTCCCCCCTCCTACTTTTTTACACACACTCGCAAATACACGATAAATGCGGTATGAGAGTTGCGGTGAGAAGGAGAACGAGGGAAAAATACGAAGGATGAGGACAGGAGGACGAGCAAGCCGGAATTCTGCGGTCGTTCGAAGGGGCACCCTGATCCCGACAAAAAACGCCTAATGGAGCAACGCTTGCGGGAGCAGTTGCTCCGGAAAATTATGAATTGCGTTGTTGAATAAAAAAAAAATTTTCAAAAAAAAAACAAAAAAAAAAAAACAAAATTTACGAACACACATGTACGTACTCTCGTACGTAAGGGTCAGCACGTACTAAAGTACGTCGATGTTAAAACTTACCGATAAACTGGTAAATTTTTTGTTGTTCAGAGTACAGTAAAAGAAGTTACGGCTCATCTCCGGTAGCCCCGGAGGAAGGAACTTCACTCTCGTATTATTCGGAGTTTTTTTTTTACGAGTATCGAAAAGTTACAGCGCCGCACCCTTGGATAATATCCACTTATGTCTAAATTAATGATACCGTTTCTTTTCTCTTTTTTTCTACCTTCGATCTTACTGCCAGTTTTTTTTTTGTTTTTCATTTATTCATGGTTTTTATGTTTCGTTTTTTTTTTTATTGGTTACAGAAAACGGCGAACCGGCCAAGATCAAGTGCAATCTGAGAAAGCACAAACCCAATCGCAAACCAAGAACACCATTCACCACACAACAGCTACTCGCTTTGGAGAAAAAATTTCGCGAGAGGCAATATCTCAGCGTCGCCGAGAGGGCCGAATTCTCGTCGTCCCTTCATCTTACCGAAACTCAGGTAAAATGAACTATCAACATTTTTATATGTATTTTTTCAAAAATATGAATTTTATACTTTCCAACCTTATATCGGTGATCCATAACACTGATTTTGTTACTTCGATTATCAATTCGGTTTTATTTGATCTATGAGAAATTATAAGGGTACGAATTTGACACTTGAAAGGTTGGGAAGAAAAAATTGTAATAGGAATAAAACAATCAATTATAAGAATGGAAAAAAGAAAAATACATTTTTATTTTTGGCTCGATGGGATCAAACATTTATATTCAAAGTTGTGAATTTTTTATTATATTAATTATAATTATAATCAAATTTTATAATTTTGAATTTTTAAATATATAATTAAAAATTTTTCAATATAATATAATATTATTAATATAATGTTAATTAGATTAACATTTAACATTAATAATATTAATTTAATATAATATTAATTTATTTTATTTTATTAAAATTAATTATACTTATAATTAATTTTAATAATATTTTAATTATTATTTGCGTAAATAAATATTTATCATGAAAAGATTGTAAAAAAAAAATATTAATTTTATCTTGATTATTCAGGTGAAAATTTGGTTCCAAAATCGACGGGCCAAAGCGAAGCGTCTTCAAGAAGCAGAGATCGAGAAGTTGCGGATGTCCGCGGTGAGGCAACACCACAGCAACTTGTACGGTACTCACCACGGTATTTTGGGTCCAGCGGGTTTGTATCCGGTGGGAATGCTTCCACATCCGGGCCTGACGACCCATCACGCAATCAGTCAACACTCGTCCAGGGAATAAAACAGATCATCCGGCTAATGGGATAACCTCGATTTCGTCAATTTATCGCAAGGTAAAATACGAAGAGAAAAAAGGAAATTGGACTCCAAACGACAAAAGTTCAATTGGGAAAGTTGAGCTTGAGTCGATGAAGAAAAATCTGCGGGTAAAAATCGATCAACGTTTTCGAGGATTTTGTAAATAAATTAAAAAAAATAATGTATATAGTCGTTGTTTTCTGGTGAGAAGAGAAATCGAACGCTCTAAATAATTGTGTAAATAATGCACATATTTGTACGGAACGAGGCAACGCGCGATTTTATCGACGCGTTTGTATTTTTTTTTTTTTTTTTGTATAAATGTAAAACAGTCTTTAGTATTAAAAATTGTACATACGAAAAATCGCGAAAAGAAGAGAATATTTAATAAAAAATAATGTGACACGACGAGAAGTTTATTTCACTTCGATTTCACTGCGCGCGCCTACCCCCACCCAACGCTCCGAGCGGTGGGAGTTACCGCGCCGCAGCGCCAGCGGGACGCCATGGAACTACTCGGGTCGTTGCGTAACTACGAAAAGTCCTATAACTTCTGAAGGAAAAGAGCTATCGAGATCGCCGACGGGTCATTTTGAAGGTAATCACATACTGAATCTACAGTAAAATAACGAGAACTTAATTTTTACTTCGTAGCGAGAAAAACTCGAAATAAAATACTCGCTTAACACGGGTCACTGTATGGTGTGATAAAGAAGGTAATTTTTTACCGAAAAAAAAGAAACAAAAAAAATTGATAAAAATCTTCATTTTCGAAATAGCTATTCACCGTATCTCTGAGAAAATTCATATTTATATTTTTTTATCGTCATGATCCGACAGATCGAGTAATTAAGATAGTAAATTTCTTCTGCTTGGCAAGTAGACCTACGAATTTTCAGAGAATGCAACAAGCCTCGAAAATCATGTTTCCTGATAAAAATATATAATTTTCCGTGGTAAACTCGAATTGGCACGGATAATGAAAATCTTGAGGTCATCGAGGACGTATCGAAATTCTCAATCAGTCTCGATCTCGCTCGGTGTAATTTAGTGGCTTCTTCGTTAATTTTGATTCTTGAAGATTCGCCGAGGAGTTTTCGTGAGATTTCGGGGATTTCGAAAAAAAAGAAAAAAGAAAAAAAAAAAGAACGATTTCGATTCGAAGATTAGCGAGTATAGAAGAGTGGAGATTGGGACGAGAGAAGGAAGCCACTGTGCTACACTCGCTCGGTATTGGGGCTTAGCTCTCGCGCGAGCGGTCGCGTATGTCGCGGCATAAATTAGCCGTGGCAATTAGTTTCGGAATCGACCGCCCCGGGCGGCTTGGCGCCACCATCTTGATTATACCCTACACCGGGAGAACTCGAAGACAGTAGCGAGCACTGTTTGCCGAAAGGCTGAGCTATCTCTTTTTCCCTTTCCCCCCCCCCCCTTTTTTTTTACCTCCAGCGCCCCCTGTGACTCTCGCGCCCCTTCTTTCTCTCGGTTTGCCGTTTCGCTGCTGGCTAATTAGCGATGCCCACCGAGATATCACCGACGCACGTTAAGAATACGAAACATAAATATTCGAAATGTTTTTTTTTTTTTTTTTTTTTTTTTTTTTTTTTTTTTTTTTTTTTTTTTTTTTTTTTTTTTTTTTTTTTTTTTTTTTTGCCTTCGACGTTTCCGAGAACTTGCCAGGACTCAAGGACCAACGCACTCACCATTGTTCCTGAAGAAATACCCTCCTGCGTTTTGCTCATCGCAAAATCGATCTCCTAAAATTCATTTTAATTCAACCTTTCCCCACGTGGATTGGTTGTGACGTTTATTAGGTAACCCTGTACTGTGATTGATTTGGTAATTATGCAATAGTTGGGCTCCATCTCAATTTTAACGAGAGATTTTTATTTTTGTTATTAATTAATTTAATTAGTCACCACGAGTGATTTTTAGCCGAGGAAGCTGACAGTTTTAATTATTTTCATAAGTTATTGAGATTTTGAAATTTGGAGAAAAATTGAATAAAATAAGGCATTTTTGGATACTTCGACGTCTAAACGTCGAAATAAGCCTTCCAGAATATAACTAAACGAACCCCAAACAAACCCAAACAATCTCATATCTTATGGAAATAATTAAGGTTTCGCGTTTGTTTGGGTATATTTTGGAATTAAAATGGAATTAAACGTATCAGCCTCCACTAAATATCACTAGTGGTGACTAATTAAAGTAATTAACGACAACAAAAAAATCATTAATAAAAAAGAAAAAATGTTTTCTGAACTTCTAACAAAATAAAAACGTAATAAACCTAATACGCAATATTGCTGCGTTATAACTTGAACGTTCCACTCCAACAGACGTTGTCCAAACGTAAAAAGATTTTTTTCAAATTACATCAAAATTGATGAACTTAATTTTCAACCTGAACGAATTATCCAAGTTCCTGTATCAAAATCAGCAAAATAGATGTCCTCGATTTCGTCTCGATATACTCGTATTTGTCCAGCAAGTACACTTCGCCAATTATACTAAATAAATTTAAAAAAAAATAAATTAAAAAATAAATAAATTAAAAAAATAAATAAATTTAAAAATAAATTAATGAAAAAATAAATAAATTAAAAAATAAATTAATTAAAAAATAAACAAATAAAAAAATTAATAAATCAAGAAAATATCTTTTCAGATATATACGAGTTTGTCATATATCAAGAATGATTTACAACGATAGATTATTTTTTTAACGTCATTAGAATAAGTTGGACTTATGAAGGAATTTTCTAAGGCGGCACGTGCTTAGATGTTATTTCTATTATATATACATATGTATATGTGGTAGTGGGGGGGGGAGGATATTCGAGCCCAATAGTATATATATACGAAGAATATGTTTTTTTCTTCGATACATAATCAAGCGCGTTCGACTAATTAATTGATTCGACGGCAATTAAGAAGATTAGCGCCGATACGTTTTTTACCCACAAGGGGGACTCACTGCTTACTACTCGAGAGTCCGAGATACAGTCGTGGTTACATCTGTGCCGACATGTGTGGTTTTATATTAGTGTATTATGCGATATTATATTTCTAGACGTTTCCATCATGCATTGATGGCTCTTAATGGACCAATATGACGTTAATTGTGCACGAACCTCATTAGGGATCGGCAACGATGGAATTTCCCGTTCTCGAGTTACGTCGTTAAAAAACAAAAAAAAAAAAAAAATTTACTATGGTCAATAAAACATCGATCGTTTCGAGCGAAAAAAAAAGAAAAAAAAACAAAGTTTTATTAAAATGTAAACATTTATACGAGTGTGGAAAAAAATCGGATTAATCGCGCGTTCGGGGCAAGTGTACGCACGCTCAAAACATATTTTCGTGACGAAATCGAAACCTGTTTTTTTAATTTTTCTTCTTTTTTAAATTTTTCTTCTTTTTTAAATTTTTCTTCTTTTTTTAATTTTGACGAAATTTTTATACACGAATTTTACATTATTATGCACGATCAAGAATTTTGTATTTTGACGTTATTTGGGTAAACACGAGATGGAAATTTTTAGAAACAAGCTTCGCAATAATGTGGGTCAAATTTGAGTTTTTTTGTGTGTGTTTTTTTTTCGTTTTTTTTTTCACAGCTGGAAAAAACGTTTGCTCGAGAAAAGGATAATATAAGGTGATAAATTTGGGCTCCCGTTGGTGCGTTGTTTCTTCGCGGGAGGAGAAACATTCATACGTAGGTATCACATCGCCCTCCGCTCCCTTTGCCGTTCAACCGACCACCTACGGTCCAGTAAACACGAGCTACCACTTTGCGCTCACTTAGCGCAACACAAACGACTATTTAGTCAATCTCTTAACCACTCGATAAATGGGTGAGAAATATCGCTGCACTTTGAAGGTTTCGCTTTTGAACACTCCACGAAATGATATCGTCTCGATCGGTACGAGAAGAGCACAAAATCCATCGAGCGGAAGTACAAAAATTCATTATTGAATTATTCCAGCAAAATTGGTGGATTCGTGGATTGGTGGCGCCCAAAAAACATTTTTTTATAATTTTTTTAAAGATATTCCATTTCATTTTTGAATGATTTTTCATTTCTTAGTTTTTGAATAATTTTTCATTTTATAATTTTTTAAATAATTTTTCATTTTATAATTTTTTAAATAATTTTTTATAATTTTTTTAATTCATAAAGATATTTAAAAAAATTATTATTTATTTCATTTATTTTTGAAGATTGAAAAAAATTCCAAAAATTCGAATACGTAAAGAGATAATTCGTTGAATCGTTGGCAGAGGTCAGGTTAGAAAAAAAAAGGGAAAAACGTGAAAAAATTGAGGAAAAATGTGGAAAACCATCAATTGAGAAAAAAATTAAAAAAAAAACAGAAAAAAGTTAAAAATAAAATAAAAACAAACGTACGTAAAGAATTAATGCGTTGAATACTTTGTATAAATTAAGTTAGAAAAAAAAAGTAAAAAACAGTGGAAAAATTGAAAAAACGTGAAAAAGTATCAAATCAGAAAAAAAAATCGAAAAAAAAGATCGAAATTTTGAAAAAAACGAGGAAACGTAAAAATCCGCAAGGGTGTACGTAAAGAGATAATTCGTTGAATCGTTTCCCGGCGGATCGAGTTTCAATATCGTTAACAATTAGAAGAAAAAAAAAAAAATTCCGTGTAGCCGAACGAGAGAAAGTCTCGAATCGTCGGCATCATAATCATCAATGGCGCGGGAGTGGAGGGTTTATACACGCGCGCAAATATACGTATATAATATATAGGTAAATATATAAATATATATAGTACAGTTTCGCGACATTTTAATCGGCTTTGAGAGCCCCGTTGCCAATTATTTAAATGAGCTGATACTTAATTAAAGAACGATCTTAATCGAGTCACGTTTGATAATGAGCGTCGGGAATAAGCAAAGCCGAGGCTTTATAATATATCGGCAATTATATAGGTCTACCGAATTCGTAAAATTCGCCGAGTAAATGTACACGTGTACACGTGAACGAAAAATATCAAAGAGCAGCGCTGGCGAATAAAAGCGAGGGTGATACGACCAAATTTTTTTTTTTTTTTTTCAAACCATCTGACAAGAATAATCGTTGGAAATCGTAACCGCAGAGAACGGGAAAGACATTAATCTAATATCCATCCAATTTGTATATCGGCAGGCGTATCACGTAATTATAAATAAATACACGATCCAAAATATTCAAAAATACGTAAACCCAGAGTCTACGCTATAACCGGTTTACGAAATAATAAATGTTACAAAAAAGAAAAAACAAACGTTTTATTGGTCGTTAAAATACGTGCGAAAAACATTTAAAAAGTTTGTATAAATATATTTATAAAATTGTGATTAAATATATTTATAAACTTTTGATAAAATATATTTATAAAATTTTGATAAAATATATTTATAAAATTTTGATAAAATATATTTATAAAATTTTGATAAAATATATTTATAAAATTTTTTATAAAATTAGTAAAATATATATTTACAAAATTGTTAATAAAACGTTATTACTTTCAATCATTCCAATCAGTTTCAATTAATTACGATAATTAAGTTTTCGATTAATTCGAAAATTCAATTCAAATTTCAATTAAAAATTCCATTCAATTAATACCAAGAAGAATTAAAAAATTCAATTTAGTTTTCAATTAATTCCAAAATTAATTAAAAAATTCAATTAAGTTTTCAATTAATTTCAAAATTAATTTGTTTGTCAATCCAAGCCTAATTTTTGAATCGTCACAGTAGCTTAACCCCTTAATTCTAGAGAGATCCCCCTTAAGGCTAGAAAAAAAGATATGTAATCTGCCTGCTCGCGCGAAGCGAGAAATCGTCTTTTGAGCGTCTACGATATACGTACCGCGGGTGTATCAATCAAACCGAAAAATCGTTTGGTCGTAGGCGCTGACGTTTTCGCCTGGAGCCCATGCGCAGTCATTTAGGACGCGGTTCGTCGCGGCGCTCGGCGATTCTTCCTCGGAGATGTGTGAGTGTATCCGCGATGTCCAAAGATCAAAAGGGGCCCGGAAATTTCGGTTATAAATTCTGGGTCCTTTTGACTGTGAGGCGATATCGCATATTCATATTTGATTCGGCGTGATCGGCGAACCCGGTTATTAATAAATTTTCTCAGAGGAACGTAAAAAAAGTGGCGGGCAGGAGGGGGGGGGGGAGAATTAAAAAAAAAGCCAAAAAAAATATCGATAAATTCGAATAATTATTCGAAGATTAAATAGCGTCGAAATTAATAAACGTCATCGCCTGGGTCAGCTTTGCCGATCGTTTGGGTTAATGGGTAGGAGAATATCAAATTTGTTTTTTTTTTCGTCTCTACGAAAGTTCAAAATAATATCAAGTTTTAAGGTATGAAAAATTCACCCTTTTCGATTGTGTGTACGTGCTGAAATTTTGCATAAATATTTTTTTAAATATTATAAGAAATATCGTTAAAAGACATTCTAAAAAATATTCGAAAAGATTTTCGACGACCAACAATAGTTTTAAATATGTATTGCAGAATAGAGAGAGAATAGTAGAATATTAATTTTTCTGCAGTTAGGTTTTTTTTCGTCGGTTCGTTTGCGTCTGCTTGGGTTTTATTTGGGTTTCGATTTGTTTAAGTTCGTTTCGGTTTGGTTGGATTTGTTCAGTGCAATGTTTGGTATATTATGAATATGTATTAGTAAAAAATATTTTACTGCGCTCTTATTACACTAAACAAACCCAAACAAACCAAAATACGTCCCAAAAAACCCAAACGAATAAAAAAAACCCAAACAAGCCCCAACAGACCCAAACTTACCTAAACAAACCCAAAAAAACCCAAAAGACCCAAGAGAATCCAAAAAAGAATCCCAAAAAGCCCTAAAAGAAAATTTAAAAGAATCCAAACGAACCCAAACAAGCCTCAACAGACCGAATCCAACCCAAACAAAGCCAAATAAACCCAAACAAACCCAAACGCACCTTAAAAAATTCAAACAGAGTTAAACGGACCTCAAAAAACCCAAACAAACCCCAACAGCCCCAACCAAACCCAAAAAAACCCAAACAAACCCAAACAAGCCCTAAACGAACCCAAATAAATCCAAACGGACCCAAACAGACCCAAACGACCTCCACACTTATTTCTCATACGTAACCCAACCTCATAAGCAAAAAAAAAAACAACCTAGGTTGTAAATACCAACATTTGATTGTATTCAAACCCAAGAATGGTTTATTGAACGATAAAAAAAAAATGGAGTAGAATTTCGACTCCCTTTTTTCGACTCGTGTCAAAAATGTCTTCACCCATCCTCGCAGACATCTTACTCGAACGCGGACCCAACGCGATCCCGGAATATCTCACCTAAAAAGCCACAATGTTCCTTGAAGGTGTTCGTACAAAACGAGTCTCAGGCGCGCGACGTTTACAGTGAAAAGGGCCCTCGTAAAAGCGTTCGAGTCTCTACGAACCTTTTTACTGCCACGTCTGTATATACCAGTCTATATAACCCCTCGCATTGTTGGGACATTTTCATTGAATTAAAAGAAGAAAAAACGACGATTCAACTTTTCGACTCTTTGGATTTCCTGAACGAAAAAAAAAAAATCTTCGCCTCACAAGCACCACTCCAATGTATTATTATTATTGATATTATTATTATTATTATTACTTTTATAGTATAATACTCCCTTTGTATTTTTCTCTTGTACCAGAGATACGATTTTTCCTGACTCAGAATTGAACCATTTCCCGTCATGATTTTCGTCAAAGCACACTTTTATTTTCGTTGCCACGAATAAAGCTGACAATACATACACAAGCTTTTTTTTTTGTCCTCTTTTGTACTCATAATAGGAATAGTATGAGTACAGATTTACACCCACCAACGTCCAAAAAAATATTAACTCGTATGAGAGGTTGCATCGATATGTAGACTCCATTATTCCAATTTTGAAAAGTTCCTCCCCCCTCCCCTTGCTTGGTTTCACCAGTCCTCCGATAAACCTACCCTCAAAATGGGACCAGTGGGGAGGAAAGTACTTTTTTTTGAGGGGTCCTGCGAGTTATTCACAATGGTTACTCGTTCAACAATAATGGTGGCCCTCTCGAGATATCTTTATAATCGATCGAGATATTTCAAGGTTTATAAGAAATTCAGAAGAAGAAAACACATTCGTGATGAAATAATTTTTTTTTTCTCTGCTGTTTGCTTCGACTCCAAAATCAAATTTTCACGGTTCAATCTTCATGGATTTTCGAGGATTTTTTGTGATTTTTCTTAAAGGAAGGGAAATTCATTTTTGGGTTTAATGAACGTTTCGAAAAATCGTGGAGTTCTAGAGAAGAGTGATTTTTTATTATTGTAAATCTAAACTAAGTAATTGTTTATTATAATAAACTAACTATACTAGTTTGTAATAATAAGCTATCTAATAAAATTAATAATACTAACCAAAATTGATCTTTTCCAATAAAGTGAAATTGATTTTTTTTTTTTGATAAACCTAAATTGATCTTTTCAAATAAACCAAAATTCATTTTTTTTATAAACCAAAATGGATCTTTTCCGATAAACCATTTTTTTCGTTCTTCGAAATATGTTGCTTTTTCGAAAATTTTGGTTCATTGAAAAAATTTGATCGTAGCCCAACCGTTTATGCGAACAATTTCAAAAGCTTATCGCATTCATCAATTTTGTTGTCAAAAAGGTATAAAACATTTTTTTTATTTTTTATTTTAACTGCAACGAGTTTTGTACGTCTGAGTGTGAGAAAGACATTTTCGTGTCTAACGTAAGCATTACTACGACGACAATTTCGTAATCAGCGTTTTTATGGATTTCGCTATCGCTCGTTTAGTCCCGATTACACTTCTTTGAATTATTCACGCTCCATATGAACTCAGTAATTTCCTGTACTTTGGAGGACTCTCCAGCATCCAGGACTTCGAGAAAATATCACGACGGGGAATGGGTTTGGGTTATATAGTATAATTTATAATTTTGTCACTTAATTATTATCAAAGTAGGTACGCTCCAAAATGAAGAAAAAAAAAAGAAAATGTATCGATATCTCAATAAAATTGAAATAAAAATAATAATTCGATATAATAATGAAGAAAGGGAAGAAGTAAAGTAATATGATAATAATAACAAAGATAACAAAGATAACAGAAAAAAAGATAAATAATGACGATAATAAATTTTATTATGCCCCAGTAAAGAACCTTCGTGTAATTAGGGAAAAAAATGATAACAAAATAAAATATAACAAATTACTAAAATAATAACTAAATAATAATCTAACAAAAAATACCAAAACATAGGAAAAATAACGCAATATAAATAAAAAAATAGAATATGAATTTAAAAAATGCAATATAAACCAAAAAAGGCATCATAAAGAACTTCCGTGTAAATAGGGAAAAAAATGATAACAAAATAAAATATAACAAATTACTAAAATAATAACTAAATAATAATCTAACAAAAAATACCAAAATTTAGGAAAAAAAACGCAATATAAATAAAAAAATAGAATATGAATTTCAAAAATGCAATATAAACCAAAAAAGGCATCATGAACCAAAAAACGAAAAACGAATTAAAAAAAAGCGCGAGCTATAGGTACATTTTGGTAAGGAAAGAATTTTAACCTCGGCCATTTCTGTTATTTATATTCGTCATTTAATTACGCGAAAGAAAAAAAATTGACCATTTTGGCTCGACAATTTAGAATTTCCGTAAAAGTTTGAGGTAACCTCAAACGAATCGAATCAAATCGTTAATAAATTTATTCTCCTTATCAATGAAATATAATAACACTGATTATTCGATTTTCAGTTAATTAAGGAATATGGAAATTGTATTTGAGTTAGGTTAGGCCGAGGGGACAATATTTTCGCGGTGGTGTTTTGAGTCTTAACTGGCTCGTAAACCGGGCCACTCGCCCGTCGTCAATTAACTCGCAAAACTCTCTCTCTCTTTCTCTTTCGACACAAAAGGGTCGAAAGAGGGCGCAAAAGCGTCCGGGCCAAGAGAGCCAGTGTGAAACGGCATAAAGAAGGAAGGAGGGTTGGAGAAGGGCCAAATCTGGCTCAGAAGGTATATATCACCAATTGACAACCAAAAGGGCGTAACTCGAATCACGTTGATTATTCAATCGCGAGTTTTACGCCTTTTCATCATATCAGGCCTCTACGTGTATCTCATCGTCAACAAAGCCCCGGAAACTTTATTAGTAGCGTAGAATGGCTCGGGGTTGATGGTATAGAAGAAAAGTAAAATGGGATCCTCCACCAACCTCGAAAAGGATGAAAAATTGAATTAAAAATTTGTTGAGAAAAATTCCTAATTACGTTAGCCCGTTTTTCTCGTTGTGAGGTAACCCAGACGCCATTTATATAAAAAAAACCCTCATTCCTCTCAACCGTCCAGCCACAATGATACTCCCACTTTTTCTTCCCGGATTTTCTCCCTTCTTTGCTTAATTCCTTTCGCCTTACGATTGTATTTTTATTTTTTCGAAATTTTCTCGATTATGGAAACTTCCGGGGTTGAGCCGGATGGACCTGATGGAACTTTTGGTAATTATGCAGATGTGGAGATTCACCTCAATTTTTACGGGAGATTTTTTGTTTTTCTATTAATTATTTTAATTAGTCACTACTAGTGATATTTAGCTGATGGAGGCTGAAGTTTTTTTTTATTAAACCCAAACAAACCCAAACGACGTTAATTATTTTCAACTCGTGAATATTTAGCTGACGGAGTCTGACATTTTTTATTATTAAACCCAAACAAACCCAAACGTCGTTAATTATTTCCAGCTAGGGATATTTAGCTGCAGGAGGCTGACATTTTTAATTATTAAACCCAAACAAACCCAAACAACGTTAATTATTTCCAGCTAGTGATATTTAGCTGCAGAAGGCTGACGTTTTTAATTGTTAAACCCAAACAAACCCAAACAACGTTAATTATTTCCAGCTAGTGATATTTAGCTGCAGAAGGCTGACGTTTTTAATAATTAAACCCAAACAAACCCAAACAACGTTAATTATTTCCAGCTAGTGATATTTAGCTGCAGGAGGCTGACATTTTTAATTATTAAACCCAAACAAACCCAAACAACCTTAATTATTTCCAGCTAGTAATATTTACCTGGCGAAAGCTGACATTTTAAATTATCAAAACAAAACAAACCCAAGCAACCTTAATTATTTCCATAAGTTATGAGGTTTGGTTGTTTGGGTTTTGTTTGGGTTTTGTTTGGGTATCCTTGTGTTTTGTTTGGGTTTCTGCATAATTACCCACATTCAACGACAAAAAAAAATAATTTTAGTAAGTCTTTACAAAAATTTGACATTTTTGTAATTCCACAAATTCTTTGATGAACCGGAAGTGACACCGATATACCTTTCTACGTCTATGGGAGTTCTCGTTGCGGATCGAGTTTAATCTTCGAGCGGTTTGAGTCACGATAAAAACATTGAAAGAGAATGTTATAAACGAAAGGGGCAGGGGAGAGGAGGGAGGGGGCGAAAAAAAGTCGTTGCTTCATAAAGTTCGTACGGATGCTTCGAACAGAGATGTAACGATGCCGACCGGCGCAAAAGGGGGCAGATCTCTTTCCAGCGTATGTACGACACGTGAGGATATAAAGTTGCTTGAATTCTGACAATGTGAAACTGTTGCGATTCAATAGGAGGTGGCTTCTCGTGTGGCTTGAGAGTAACACGTTTCAAGGCTCAGCCCTTCCAGACGTGTCTCCGTGTATACTCCTGAGGGCACAAATAGAAACGGAATAATTGAGTCGTATAACGAGTTCTGGTAGCGAATCGAAAAAATCATGTAATTTAGAAAGTTACGCGGATGGACACTTCATCGCCATAGTTGCCTGTTTTTTTTTTTAAATTTGTTTAAGGAGTAATTTTGCCATCGAATAAAACCATAAATAATTCGATAAACGAGTTTTTTTTACTTGCATGCATTTTTGAAATTTTATCACTCGCCTGTAAAGCACGGTTTGTTGATAGTAAAGAAAAGTTCGATTTTTGTATTATTTTGAATAATTAATTATTAATTTTGAATTATTTATCATTAATAATTTTGTATTATTGAAAAATAATTTAACGTACCTTTTTTTACCGAGTTCCATTGGAAGCAGTAAGGCAAATTTAAATTTAAAAATTTTGTGTACCTATTGTACATGGTCTTGTAGTCCACGATAAAGTCGTTAACCATTTTTATCCTAGAGTTTAAAAAAATGTCGTGAAAAATGATTGTTATTAAAAAATAGAAATTAGAAAAAAAAGGTTATTATTGAAAATGCTGTCAAATTTGTAACAAATGATTACAAATCTTACAAAAAAGAAATAAATATATTACAACTATAATATAATCATATTGTTATAATTATAAATATAATTATAACAATCTCGTAAATTGAATGCTTAACGGTGTCCCACCATTAACGCCAAACTCTGTACCTACATATACACAAAAATCTCAATAACTAATAAAACATATAAATATTTTTGTCCAAAAGCTAACCAGCCATCCATTTGATATTTTCCACTTTCCTTGAACCGACTGAGAACGTTGTTCCCTCGGTGGATTTCAATGTGGATCGTGTTCGAAGATCGATGATCCAATAATGATACGATATCTGTAGGCTCATGAAACACAATCGGAAGGTTCGTAGAAACGCTCTGGTAGGGTGAGAGACAAAGGAGAGTTATTGAAGAAAAATGAGTAAAGGGTGAAGAGAGTATTAGGGTGGAAGAATGGTATGGTAAGAGTTGGAAGTTGTGTAGGGATTTCTCGAAGTGTGTTTGGGTTTGTGGGGGTCGAGTTTCATCGTTGGTTCATAGCGAAGAACACATTGAGGTTTGGTTATCCAATGGTGAAAATGTACATAAAAAAAGATAGTCGGAGGGTTCATGGTGGAGTAGGTGGTTCATAACTCGAAGAGAGAAAAAGAGAGGAGGCGGTCCGAGGCTGAGGAGGTCCATAGTGAGGCCCTCGAGAGGCTCTCCCTTTCCCTCATGACCACTTTTACCATTGGGATGCTGGAAGTCCTCTTTGTGGGCCTCTCCATTCGCGATACCATGGAATGAAGTTGTCGTTGTCTCTCGCTGGCAGAACGAACGCCGTGAGACAATGTGGCGCATAAATATCACTGAGGCCTCTCATATTATACTCGCCCTCTCTACTCGGCTTTTTTTTTATTCACTCTCACAGAAAGGTGACCAACCTGTAAAAGGCCCCAGAAAAAGGGAAGAGGAACCTTCGAAGAGATTCAAGGCGCACCGTACTTTGTTTCTGTGTGGGCCTAAGCTACAGCCCGATATACGTATCTACCCTGTATATTGAATTCGGTTTACGTATACCTTGCGTCACGTTACACCTATATATACTTATTTTCATACCTTTTTAACAAGGAAATCGTGACGCACGCGAATCTTGACTCCATCGAGTCAACTGCAAATAATCCAAGTTCGGTCGTATGAGCTTCTTTTTTTATAACCCTTCGAGTAGGTACATACTGGGTCGTTTTGACACGGTACCTTTTTTCGTGTAAGTACGTATTTTTTAACGCATTTCGGTATATATGAATTTTTATTTTTATAGAGATTTTTTTGTGGTTAATAATCGCTATTTTTAAGCCTAAATTGACGTTTTGACAAAAACGAAAATAAAACTTCGAAAAGTTGTCGCAAAGTGCACCCACTTGAAGAGAATTGAATAAATGACTTGAGGTTTCAATGCAATGCAATGCCTTGAGGTTGCAATACAATACCTTGAGGTTGAAATATAATACCTTGAGGTTGCAATGCAATGCCTTGAGGTTGCAATATAATACCTTGAGGTTGCAATACAATGCCTTGAGGTTCCAATACAATGCTTTGAGGTTCCAATACAATGCTTTGAGGTTCCAATACAATGCCTTGAGGTTGCAACACAATGCCTTGAGGTTGAAATACAATGCCTTGAGGTTGCAATACAATGTTTTGAGGTTGCAATACAATGCTTTGAGGTTGAAATACAATGCCTTGAGGTTCCAATACAATGCCTTGAAGTTCCAATACAATGCCTTGAGGTTCCAATACAATTCCTTGAGGTTGCAATACAATGCATTGAGGTTGCAATACAAAGCCTTGAGGTGTCAATACAACGCCTCGAGGTTCCAATACAATGCCTTGAGGTTGCAATACAATTCCTTGAGGTTGCAATACAATGCCTTGAGATTGTAAGACAACGCCTTGAGGTTGCAATACAACGCTTTAGGTTGCAATACAATACCTTGAGGTTTCAATGCAATGCTATGCCTTGAGATATCAATACAATGCCTTGAGGTTCCAATGCAATGCCTTGAGGTACCACTACAATGCCTTGAGGTTGCAATACAATGCCTTGAGGTTGCGATACAATGTCTTAAGGTTGCAATACAATGCCTTGAGGTTGCAATACAATGCCTTGAGGTGTCAATACAAAGCCTTGAGGTTCCAAAAAATCATCATTTTCATAATACTTCTAACGGCCTAAAAGGAGCCCAAGCAACATCAATAAATGCCTCGAAGTTGCAATGCTAATGTATCATCACTGCATCAACAGAATTCAATAAACCAATAACGGAATTCTATTTCCCGTTCAGACGTCACGACGATTCACGAAAAAATCGCTGATAACCGAAAATATCGAAAACCTACGGTCATTATCATACGAATAGGACGAGGGAACGAGGCACTTTGGAGGCTCGATGTGTCGCAGGGATTTTTTCTGTCGGAGGGCTACGATTTGAGGCTGATGCTTGTAACTTATATATATATCGCTGATTCTTTGGGGACGATATAGGGGAAAGCTAATGTAATAGGGGGTTGGAAAGGGGGACCTCTTATCTGCTCTTACGATAACGACGACCCCGGCCAGTTATCCAGTTAGCGTTCATTGTACGATTATTTTAGATCGCATTGAGATAAACCGACTGACAGCCGACTCCCTCACTCGATCATACACTTACACACGCTCGTGTAGTCAAGATCTATGGGGATGGTGATTTCGAGAATTTTCGATTTTGAGGACCATCGATATCAACGAATGTCCTGATAGCATTCTTTATATAAATATAAAGGGCTCATAGTATACTTTTATTTAAATATTTTTTTTTATGTATACATGTGTGTATATATACATATATATTTATATATTTGTGTATGTGAATGTGTAGATCCATGAATATAGTACGGATCCCCCAAGAGTCATCCCAATAATCAGCCAATACGTGCACGTGCCGAAATATTAACGGGACACGATGACAAATGACTTGGCTTTTTTATTCGACAAAAAAAATGATATTTTACGTCTGCACTATCGTTGCAGATAAACATTTTATTGTACTGATGGAAATTTTAATATTCTTGGAGCGGAAATAAAGCGAGATTACTGTAATGAAGACAATTTTTTTTTGTTTTTTTTTTTACATGAAAAAGTTGTGGATTTCGGGTTTTGGATTTGGAGTTCAAAATCTGATGAATTTTTCTTTGGAAGTTGAAAATTGAAATCTGATTTATTTGGATTTGGGATTTGGAATTTGAAAGCTGATTAGTTTTGATTTGGGATTTGGAATTTGAGAGCTGATTAATTTGGATTTGGGATTTGGCATTTGAAAGCTGATTAATTTGGGTTTGGGATTTTTAATTTGAAATCTGATTAATTTGGGTTTGGGATTTGAAATTTGAAATCTGATTAATTTGGATTTGAGATTTTTAATTTGAAATCTAATTAATTCGGATTTGGGATTTGTAGCTTGAAAATCTGATTAATTTGTATTTGGGATTCGTAATTAAAAACCTGATAAATTCCGATTTCGGATTTCCGATTCGAAACCTAATTAACTCGGACATCAAATTTCAAATAAAAAATCTTTTATCAAATTCACATATAGTATTCCCAATTAAAAATCCGTAGAATTCAAATTTCAAATTTCAAATGCCCAATCTGACCAATTCTCATTAAAAACGAGACGGTAAATCAAACTGTTAAATTAACATACAAAAATATAAACAATTTCGAGCTCTTTGTTCGTATTTCAAAATTTTTATAAATTTCGTTCGACTCGTGAATGAAAAAAAAAAAAAAGGCGAGAACGTTGGAAAGTTAAATTTCAACGTTCGCAAATACAAGTCGGAAAATGTTTTTTGGATTGTGGAGTGAAAACGTAAACGGGGAAAATTTCGAGGATGGAGGTTGAAAATTGTTTGCAAGTGGAGTGTTCTATGCAGCCAATAAAAAGGAAGGAACCTCCGACGGCGAAAAGGAGTGGGGTGAAAGGGGAGGGGGGGGGGGGGTTTGCGCGGCAGTAAGATGAGGAACGCCGGCAAATGTGTTGTAATGCATGAAGACCGATATAGCGTAGGAAACTTGGGCTTTTGTCGCGTCGGCGACGACGTCGAGTAAGGAAGGAGGACAGAGTCAAAGACCCCGTCAATGCCGTGCCGAAAGTTATTGCTCTGTGACGAAATTCGATAATCAAATCACACACCAGGCGCCCGTGACTAATAGCGAGAAAGAGAGAGAGTGAGAATACCGAGGAGAAAGAGGGAAAGAAAGAGAGGCGACGACAGGGGTACTCTATAGCGACGAACCACCACGATGTGTGGCGCCTTAATGCAACTTAAGTACAAATCATAATAAAACACGAAACGCTGCCTGAAAATACGATAAAAAGTAATTTAACGTTATGATACTGATAAATAAACAAATAAATAAAGATAGATACTAATATATAAATAATACATAAATAATAAATAATAATAAATAAAATAAATAAAATAAATAAAATAAATAAATAATAAATAATAAACCCAAACAATCAATTAATGATTGCACTATTCTAGCTGCAGAGCTTCCTTTATCCGTCAAACCATACAAGCAGGCAAATTCCATTTCCAACCAATATTTTCCAAAGCATTAGCAGGAAGTCGGTGACGATAGGTGTCTAGGAAAGTTGATGGACTCATCCATCAGGTTTTCGTGTTCTAATCTGACCTAGGCGAGTGGGTACTCATCTCTGATTCGCTGGTGGTAATAATCATGGAATTTTCTTACGTTGGCTTTTGGCTGGACATTGGCTTTTGGCTGGACATTGGCTTTTTGCTGGACATTGGCTTTTGGTTGGACATTGGCTTTTGACTGATATTGGTTTTTGGCTGGACATTGGCTTTTGGCTGATATTGGCTTTTGGCTGGACATTGGTTTTTGCCTGACTGTGGCTTTTGGCTGATATTGGCTTTTGGCTGATATTGGCTTTTGGCTGGACATTGGCACATTGGTTGGATATTGGCTTTTGGCTGACGGTGGCTTTTGGCTGGACATTGGCTTTTAGCTGACATTAGCCTTTGGCTGGACATTGGCTTTTGGCTGGACATTGGCACATTGGCTCTTGACTTACATTGGGACATTGTCAAACTTCGCTTTACGTCTTAATGGAACAGTCTTCATCTATCTACCATTAGTCTTTCATTTTTATTCTCTGGTATCGAATCTTTCAGATTAAAAAAAAAACCTAAATAAGCCGATAAGTACTTTTTATTCGACTACTCGATTATTCGTTTCATTATGTTCAGCCGGTAGGAATGACTGGAGCGTTCGCCGTATCCAATATTGCCTAACGCGAGTAAACGTTATTTCGCGTAGCAGCGTTTTGTGGCCGGGAAAAGGCGAGAGGACTCGAGTCAAGGAGCGTATAAACCGGCCATTAGTATCGCCCGGCTACTGTCCATTGTCTCCGGTGTTTGCTGAAACAATTGACGGGATAGCTGCCGCGGGTTGGTTGGTGTGTTCGGTCGTCTCGTTAGCGAGAGAGAGCCTCCCGGTCACAACCTAACATACACACAGCCCGTGGCATTGTCCAGGACGGTTAGCACCCGCGGAAAAATCCTAACGAGCTCTCAGCGACCGTTTAACACCTATATAGGATCCGCGGTTTCAACCGCCCGGCAAAACGACCAGACGATCCTTTCTCTTTCTCTCTCTTTCCTCTCTTCCTCTCATTTCGCGCTTTTTCCTCCATCTTTCTTTTTCTCTTTTTTGCCTTTTTTGCCTTTTTTGCCTTTTTGCGTCTCCCCCCCTTCTTCTTCTTCTTTACCACCCTGATAATGGCTCTTTCTTCCTCTTTCGCTTCTTTCTAGATCTACCTTTTTCGTCTCCTCTCTGCGGTCCTTTTTCGTTAAATAGCTCGTTGTCATTTTTTTTCTTCCATCTCGCATTTTGCTTTTATCTTCGTAATTGCAGAATATAGAATTAACAGAATTAATTATAGAATTAATTGTAGAATTAATGATATAATTAATTATAGAATTAATGATATAATTGATTATAGAATTAATGATATAATTAATTGATTGAATAATTATTAATTATTCTTAATAGAATAATTACAATAGTAATATCATTTTCCTCCTAAAATGGGAATATGAAAAAAGGAAAATGGAAAAGAAGAAACGATGTTTGAAAATTAATATATCGAAGTTGATAACAAAAATGTTCGTCCAAGTCTTTAGCCAATATTAGAAAAAACCATTCGTTTTCTGTAATAAATTAAACAGATAAAAAAAATCAAACGGGACGTTGAAATCTCTCGTTCAAAATTTCGTCACGAGATTGTTCATAACCTTTTTAATGGTCAATCTTGTTAACTAAAATGTTGTTTTAATACAATTTCGTTAATCTACATCGAAATTCACTTACAGCTCAAACGATATTTCAATAATTGTGCTCCTTAAAATTTCATATTTTTACTACTATTTTTCGACGGTTAAAAATGGTTTAAAGTTAGAAATCCAAAAATAAAAAAAAAGTTTAAAAAACGTCAAATTTGCGTTTTTATTGAAACGCGTCAACTTTCGTTTTACGTTTGCCATTTACCAAACGGAAGATGGTTTAGCGAGGGGGTCGAAACTTCTCTCTCTCTCTCTCTCTCTCTCTCTCGCGTTTCGAGGGTCACGATCCTTGGGGAGATAAAGTGTAATACGGAGGGTAAAAAATAGCTTGAGAACGGGTCCTTCGGCAGTTTGCGAAAAGTCCTGTGTGTGGGACAATCTTAGTCTGCAATAATAAAGAGGGAGCGAGTAATCGAGAATAAGAGATGAAGGAGAAAGGAAAAACCTAGTGAGAAAACTGGTGGAATAAAAAATCTGGAAAATCAAGAAAGGTTCTCATGATTGTGGTTTATCACTTTTCCTTTGTGTCCTTTAGAATTTTCCTCGTTTCCTTTTCGCCATATGCAACTAAAAAAAACAAATATAAATATAAATAAAAAATACAAAGATAAAAAATAAAAAATAAATTAATAAAAATAAATAAAATAACAAGAAAAATAAATTAATAAAAAAAATAAAATGACAAGAAAAAAAAATACAAAATAAAAATAATAATCAATTAAAATAAATAAAATAAAAAATAAAAAATAAATAAACGGACGAAGATGAAAAATTATCAACAAGGATTGACACAAAAAACGCCCATTATCAACAATGATGACAATCGTCAATATCATTCACGATTCCTAATGTCATTATTCTCTTTATCGTTCCAGACTTTTCCAGGCTTATCATTTCTCATTCGTATTTTTTTTTTTTAATTCCGTTTATAAGCTGCATAATTTTGCAGCTTCCAAGGGCAATTAAGAGTTTTTCACGAGGCATTCTCATGGACCTTCATAAAACCGTAGTAAAACCCGAGTCGAGGATATCGTTCGCCAACATCTTTTTTTTTTTCTCTCCTCTTTCGTTACGCCCAGGACTCGGTTGGAGACTTCTGGAATTTCACCCCGGTTCGTAACAACCCCCTGACGCTTTTTTCCTTCCCTTTCCATCTTTTCCTCCCTTTTACACACCCACCCTTTTCGTTAAAATGGCATCAGCTCTATGGAGACAAAAAAAGGGAATATGATTTCTTCACAGGGCAAGGTTGAGTTGCGAGGCTAAAATTGCCTCAAGGTGAGTCCCTCTCGGATCTTACTTTCCCCCTTGGTCGTTTCGAGGATGTAAAGAACCGCCTCGAACCGCCGAGCGCACCGAAATAATTCCAACGAAAATTTCATATAACTGTCGCAGGGATTTCGCGGATTTTCAGATTTGTTTCTTTTTTTTTGTTTTTTTTTTTCTTTCTTTCGTTACCCTCCAGCTCTCCGATTTCATTTCACCAAACTGACGGGAATGATTACACCTGAAAGCTTCCTAGTACCTCGAAAAAAGTTTTCCTGGAGATTTGCGACCGCGTATAATCAAATGCCACGAATCTCGAATTTTTTACCATCCCCCTTAACCCCTCTGGTTTTGATGAGGAGATATAAAATACCGAGGAAACTGCACGAAAAGAACGTTTTTTATCTTTTTCAGCGCAGGGTTTTATCATCATTGTAATGGGCTCGCGTATGCCGGAAAATCACTCTCCAATGACGTCCATCAAGGCCGTTGCCTGCTTGCAATTTTTATCAACGAAGTCCGTAGGGTTGAAAACGTTTTATGTAATCTGGGTTTTATCTCGATCAAAACGTTTACGATTGTGACCAGTGTGGAAAGTTTGATGGATTTTTGAGAGACCAGCTTTTGTTTTTTTTTTGTTTTAATCCTCGTCGTTGATGACTTTTCCTGCGTTGAGTACATTCATTCATCACAGGGCATATTGTTTGATCAGAAACGTGGCGATACACCTGTTACTCTCATTTTTATTATTAAAATAAAAAATTTGACATTTTTTTTTCTGACAGAAGTTGATTTTATTCTGAATTGATTTTTCTAGAGTACTCGTTCAGTTTTTGCAGAGGTGGTACCAGGATTTTGACTCGCTGTTTCTTCAAGGGATGACATTATTTCGACTGGTTATCAGGATTTTTCAATTTTATCGCGTTGAATTTCCGAATGAAAAATATTCCCGTAATTGTTTTATTTAATCTCATAGGATCCTGGTCCAAGGACTTTGAAAAAAAACCTCGAAGATTCTGGATCAAGGATTTAAAAAAAAACCTGGTAGATTCTAGTTCAAGAACTTTGAAAATAACCTCGAAGATTCTGGATCAAGGATTTTGAAAAAAAAACCTGATAGATCCTGGTTCAAGGACTTAGAAAAAACTTTGACGATCCTGGATCAAGAATTTTGAAAAAAACCTCGTAGATTCCAGTCCAACGACTTTAAAAAAATCCTGGAAGATCCTGGATCAAAAATTTTGAAAAAAAACCTGGAAGATCCTGGATCAAAAAACTTTAAAAAAACCTGGAAGATCCTGGATCAAAAATTTTGAAAAAAAACCTGGAAGATCCTGGATCAAAAAACTTAAAAAAAACCTGGAAGATCCTGGATCAAAAATTTTGAAAAAAAACCTGCAAGATCCTGGATCAAAAATTTTGAAAAAAAAACCTGGAAGATCCTGGATCAAAAAACTTAAAAAAAACCTGGAAGATCCTGGATCAAAAATTTTGAAAAAAACCTGGAAGATCCTGGATCAAAAAATTTGAAAAAAAAAACCCGTTAGATCCTGAAACAAGAATTAAAAAAAAATCCCCTCTAATAAACTTGATGTTCGATTAAATTTCAACGTTTTTTTGTCGTTTATTATTTCCCTCGGTCATTTCGGTCCATCATAGGAATAGTTAAAAATCGATGGTCGGTTGTATTCGTCCCGTTTTTGTGATGTTTATAGTACTGGGTTTGAAAGTTGTAGTTACAGTGGAAGCGCATGCCTTATTCTCATTGGAATGGCAGAGAGTACTTTAATTTGCATAGTAAGAGGTGGTGTGTGTTGGACTCGGGTTATTTTCGCTTGAGCGTTGTTCGCGTCACGCCCACACTTTCCTCTTCGAAGCTCCCTCCCAATATACCGTTGAATATCGTTTTCCACCCTCCCTGACCCTCTTTCATTGCCGCATGAGCAACCCTCTCGGTTTTTCTCCTCCCCCTCGTGGACAATTTTTTTTCTTTTTCTATCCCACTTTTCATCCCCTATTTCGTCGCGTTGGTCGCGCGACCCCCGTCCGGATTTCCATTTAAACTCACAAAATGGCGCTGACTCCGCGCGAGAGAGCTACAAAATTTTTTATTGAAAGATTCGATGGCTGATAACGCGAAGCGTTTACACACACACATACAAACAAAATTACTATCTGGCTCTGTTTGGATATAGACACACATGGAAAAATGAAAAAAAAAAAAACAACCCCCGATCAACCCCTTCCATCAACATCCCTCGTTTTGCACTCGATTCTGGCATTCTCCACCCCGCCACCTGCGAACCTTTATTCTGAGAGATAAAATGCCCTTTATCTACGTTCCTCTCCATCCCCCCCTGGCCTTCCGGAGTATGGGAACCTTTTTTTTATTTTTTACGAAAGCTTCACTATTCCCGATCTCTTTCCCTCTTTCCCTCTTTTCCTTCCCAGTTTTTCCTCCATATCCCTTATTCCCTGGCTATCCAAGAATCCCCTCCCTTTTTTAGCCCTTCTAGGGCTGTTTTCCGGTCTACGTCCGAAGCTCTCTTTACTCATACCTTGAATGAATAAAGATGATAATGATAATGATAATGAATGATAAAGATAGAACGATGATATTTCGATCATCAAGGAACTCCTTTTTTTTTTAATCGAAATAAATATTTCTTCGATTTGGACGCCATTTTGATTAATTTTATTCCGGAATTTAATGATAGGGTTATCTGGTCTACGAGTATACATTCGATAAGAGTAGGCAACACCAAAAGCTGTGTTTTTTACGATCCAAGTTTTTTATTCTGATAAGAGGTGCTGCACGAAAAAAAATCAAATTCGGCAGAAAACACAGAAATTTACGGAAGTTTAATAACTTTTGATTAGAATTTTTTATATTTTTACCATTTTGAAAATAATTTTGAGACAAGAATGCAATTATTTTGTAAAAACGAAGTAAACTGTGAAGTATTTAAAGACGATGCTTAACTCATTCCCATTGTTGAGTATTTTTGTTTGGGTTTGTTTGGGTTTTTACTCTTGGTTGGGTTTCCGTTTGGGTACTCTCGTCCAAAAGTACTTCTAAGAGTACGCAATTCCCATTATTGATTATTTTTGTTTGGGTTTTTACTCTTGGTTGGGTTTAGATTTGGGGTAAAGTACTCTTATTTTATAGTACTTTTAAGAGTACGTAATTCCCATTGTCGATTATTTTTGTTTGGGTTTGTTTGGATTTATTTAGGTTTTTACTCTTGGTTGGGTTTGGGTTTGGATATTTTTATCCAATACTACTCGTAAGAATACCCAAAACCCAATTTTCATTATTTTTGGTGTTTTGAGAAATACTACGTAATTTTTTTTATACTTTATAAAAGAAATAAAAATTTTTTAAGTAATAAATGCTTATTTGATTTCCCAGACTCAATAAAAAAATTTTTTAAAAAATATTTTGAACCTGAAATGCCTATTTCTAGATCAGATAGCCCTAATCGAAATTGACAGGTTTGGACCACCAACTGCTGCAACGATGAATTTGGTACATCCTTCTCCATCGAACTGGCGAGCAACTTCCGAAACTCGTTCGTTTTACGAAAGCTCTTTTGTTTTCCGGCATTCCGGATCCTGGCCACGATTCTCGGTCTCGGGCACCCACACGCCCAACCGTATTATCGGACACACCGTTCCACCCAAATTGCCAACGGACTCCCGATCGTTATTCCGATCCTGTGCCCCCCCCCCCCCCCCCCCGCGGCCCAAAGTGGATCTCCCAAAACGCGAATATAATAAACCACACGCGAAAGCCATTTTCGGAATGAAGATTAATCGTCAACGGGAGACGGAATCGATATACGTACAAACTCGGATCGACTGATAACGAAATCGTTAAATCCTGTTCGTCGTAAATAAATACCCGTTTGACTCCAATGGAAGCTACAACGAATGGGCGAAAAATTCGAATTTGAAACTTCATTCGTAGTTCACTTATTTTTTTAATTATCTCATGGAGAACTCATTTTTAAAATAATTATTTCAGCAATTTTTTTTTTTATGTTTTAAGGATAGGCGATGGCGAATTTTTGAATTTTTATTTTGTATTTATTTTTTTGATGGTGTCAGGAAATATGTTAGAAATTTATGGAGTATCTTCGAAGTTTGATTTTGATTTTATTTTTTTGGTGGTGTCACGAAAAATGTTAGAAATTTACGGAATATCTTCGAAGTTTGATTTTGAATTGATTTTTTAGTTGTGTCGTGAAAAATTTTAGAAATTTAAAGACAATCTTTGGACTGTGATTTTTAATTTATTTTTTTTGTGGTGTCCAAAAATGGGGGCAATTCTGCGATTCGTAGAATCTTCATTCGTTGTTCGCTTATTTTTTTTCATTATTGGATAGAGGACTCATCTTCAAAATAATTATTTCAGACATTTTTTGAAATATTTTAACGATACGACGATAGAGAATCTTCGAACTTAGAATCAGATTATTTCAAAACTTCCAGATTTCAAGATTTCAAAAAGAAAAATTTATTCCAAGTCATCAAAAATGTCTTGAATGAAACATTTTTGAAAAAGCGAAATAAATAAATTGATCAGTTTGTATCTATCAACTGATTTCTCTGAGTTTTCAAGAGTTCAGATTTTGACCGCTAAATCAGGCATTTTCAAAATAAAAAAAATAAATTAATCAGTGTATTTCCGTCGACTGATTTCCCCGTATTTTCAAAAATTCAGATTTCGATGACGGCCGAATCCTCGAGTTTTGAAAATGAGAAAAACCATCGAAAAAAAAGGGGTTTACAGAGGAAAGGTCGGTATATTAGTGCAACTGGACAAATATTGGAACGAAGAGGCAAAAGTCAGATAACGCGATCCACTAGAAACTAACTAGGAGTATTTTTCTCGTAGGGTTCTTGAAACAATAAGCCGTTTGACTGAAGGTTATCCTCTTACAAGTCAAACAATGGGGGTCTTTTTCAGTATCGTGAGTTCGGGGGATTTTTCAAATTTTGGTACCGGCATAGTAAGCTTTGGGGTAAAAGTGTATGTTTGTGTGGAACGAAAAATAAGAACGATAAAACGAGATCGGTTTTGTGTCGTCGAAACCGAAAAGTCGGAAAATCCGCATCGACTTCAAAGCAATTTCAAAACCCCTAGGGCGTTTCGCTTTCGATTTTTCTCTCGCTCCCTTGTTTACGTAGCTATTAGTGTGTTTGGGCTTTCGCGTTGAGGGTTTGTTGTCTTTGAGAGGGTACCTCGGGTTCTTCCGGCAGCAAACGTCCTCCACGACGATTTTCTACGTTTGTAATACGCGCGAGCGCCCAACCGGAGCTTCTTAAGCGATTTACCAGGATTACGGTCACCCCTCCCGTTACGGAACTTCTCTCGCGAAAAACCCGCTCGGTTTTGCCCTTACGTTTATTTGCCTTCTTGACTTCGAAAGGCTTGCCTACTATTCAGATTTACTCCTGGGAATTCTCATTTTTTTTTTTCAAACCGCGATCACCAAATGAAAACAAACTTTGGTGTGAACCAATACTCGGATGGGTGACCGCTTCGTCGCGTAGAAACAGCTCTCTTTTGTACAGCGAAACGCATCTTCTATTACGTCAATTTATTTCATGTATGTATGTATATATACTCTTGTTTAAAATATTTATACTTTTTATTTATTGTTTATTTATAATAAATTACAATTTGGAATAAGGGAAAAATGTATATTATAAATCTCGTTTGTAATTTATTATTTAATTTATAATATATATGTAATATAATATTATTTATTATTTATTGTAAACAAGAATATACTTTATAAAAAATGTATTTTTATTTATAACAAATATTTAATTCTGAAAAGTAACTAATGTATACGAAATCTTGTTGGTTTTCCATGTGGATAATTGATGGAAACTGAAAAAACGAAGCACTCAAAATCCCTATCAAATCGTATTCAACCACCTAGGATAAAAAAAAACATAATTCTGGTCTGATCTTTTTCTGAAGACACGTGTTCCAATAATTGTCTTCTTTTACTTTATGAAGACCTGTTTTCGATATATTCCGGAGCCGTGTCTTCGGGAACAAATCTCCAGTATAAGGAACCATGAAAAAGGATGACTATGATGATGATGATAAATTTCATTATGCCTCAGTAAAAAACTTTCGGGCAATTTTGGAAAAATAAAATTATTACAAAATCAAATAAAATATAGAATTTTTACAAAATAATAATTTAACAATAATCCAACAAAAAAATACAATCAACGCAAAATAAACCAAAAAACGCAATATAAACCAAAAATCGAAACGTAAACCAAAAAATGCAATACAAACCAAAAAACCCCAAACAACCAATAAAACAAATAAAAAAAACATGACACAAATCTAGTCTTCTTTCTCCTACACCCAGCGAATTCGAAATCCAACATTCAATTTTCTGGCCAAATGAATCTTCGTTCAAGACTGTACGGCGAAACTAAATTGGTGGTCCAAATTGGCACCGACTCGACAACATCCGTGGAGTGAGTACCAAACCAGTAAAACGTCGGGGGTATTGAAAGACGTATGAAATTCCGGCGCCTCCCAGTCGGTTTTCTACTCGCTGTTTGGTGGAAGAAAGAGAAAGAGGGATGGAGAAGTTCCCGGTAGGTTTAGCACAGAGTAGAATATATTGGATTCTGGTAGTCAATAGAGGCAGTTAGGGGTGGCAACACACAGCCGGAGCCGGGGCGTTTTATCACGGACCTTGATATACTGGGCTGGCCGCTGTTAGAGGGGTTAATCTCTCACGGTCGGTTAGCTCCTATTCCTAACATCGTGCATTCGCGATATTGGCGTCTCACTCTTCGCTTCCCTATCGCTCTCTTTCTCGTTCATCTTGGCTCCCTTTGGCTCCCCTTGGCCTTCCCTCGGCCTCCCCTCGGCCTCCCCTCGACCCCCTCTCGGCCTCCCCTTGGCCTCCTCTTGGCCTTCCCTCGGCCTCCCCTCGGCCTCCCCTTGGCTTCCCTCGGCCTCCCCTCGGCCTCCCCTCGGCCTCCCCTTGGCTTCCCTCGGCCTCCCCTTGGCTTCCCTTGGCCTCCCCTTGGCCTCCCCCTTTCCAGCAAAAGTCAGGTCGCTCATTCTCACCCTTCACCATTGGGGGTTGGGGGACCTCCCGAAACTCACCCTCTTACATCCCTATTGGCTTCGTCAAAGGGGTCCCTTCGTCTTTCACCACTCCTGGGTTCCTATCTTGCCCTATCGCGGTGCAATATCCAGCGCTCTCCCCCTATCCTTCCGATCCCTTCTATTATTGGCCTTGCGTGACTGTACACGTGGATCTTCGCCCTGCCGAAAACGCGGGCATGTGTCTCCATTCCGGAAATTTGGCAAACTCGGGCGTATCGTATGACGTTTCAATAGAACCGGGCTATAATTGACGCCGAGGAAAACATTTGATCCTTTCATCAGGAAAGGAAAAGAAAAACTTTGTCTTTTGTAACTGAAGATCCAGTCAAAGACACGGAAAAAGAATAATGAAGAAGGCTTCATTGGATGTTAACGGAATTTTCGGATTTTCGAAAACGAAACAATTAACGAGTTGAAGATTGTTGTTTTTTTCAGATAATCTTAGCTGTTTGTATGAAATGATATATTTTGAAGAATTATTTGTAGGAATATAGTTGTTTGGGTTTGTTTGGGTTTAGATCGAACAGCCAATTATTGGCGAGTCTTCAACGAATATTAGCCATCGACGTGTCAATTATCAGTATCAATCGAGTATTAGCCTACAATTAGACATTGGGCCTATTGGGCCTACGATGATCATACCTACATGGATCCTGGTCCTTCCGGTCTTTTATTACAATATCACTAGTACTCTTTCGACATTCCAGTTTTATCAACAATTTCAAGTCCATACTCAAGCTCCCAGTTGAAGACTTTTTACAGCCTCCCAGTGCACATTTTTCTTTCTATGTCCTTCAATGAAACATTGATTGGCACGAAAGCAAGCCTGATGACCGAAACACCATTTCCGGTTGTGTTTAGTTTTTTTTATCGTTTAAGCACCTGAATACCTGCGTGCTTTATCAGGAACGATCGATGTCGTCACACAAGTTGCCTGGCTTCCTCAAGAAATTCTCTGGAGGCTCCAGATAGGCGTTATCACTTCAGGCATTCTTCTCATCTAAAAATGTTCTTTACAAACACAGATATATATACAGATATGTATATATATAAAAAAAGAGAAAACGTCACAAAAGCTCACGAGTCGCAGACGACTGTAACCGTCATCAAGACCTTCCAGAGATATATTAGAAGCGAAAAGTCGTGTTAGGTTCCATAGGGATTGCCGGAGAATCGAAAAAGAAGAACCTACGTGGCAATTGAATTGAAGCCCGATTTTGCATCTCGTCGTCACAACCCTCCGCAACCCCTTTTGTTAGCACAAAGCGCTTATTTTCCCGATTCTACTTTTTCTTTCCCCCTCCCCTCTTTTCTCTTCCCCCCCTCCCTCCCTCTCCACCTTATTTTCCACCTCGTCCCATTTCGTTTTCTGACTATCGTTTCCAATTTCACCTTCAGGAGATATCGCCTCACCTATTTATCCCTCTCTCTCTCATTCTTTCGGATACGAGTCCTATATACTCGTGCGCACACGTAAAACCGAAGAATCGCGAATCCGAAAGCAAAAAAAAAAAAAAAAAAATTTCTTTCCCGGAGAAGGGACGAACGTACGATAAGAACGAGAATTTAAATAAGTCGAATCAATATTCAAATACGATTCCTTCCTCAACGCCATGCCGGTAAAACGTAGGAGGAGGGAGGGGGGGGGTGGTAACACTTTCGAGGGGGGAAACGAAACCTCGTTCCACCGAAACGACTCGATCTCGAGCAATCCGATCGCGCACCGATATCATCTCCTCTTCGTGTACGTATACAAAAATCTACGTTTATATATAGGTATGTGTGAAAAAAATTTTTTTCGAGGACAGAACTATGGGGACTGTCCCTGTAGTAATTAAAGGTCCTGGTATTCAATATTATGTGGAAAATTATTTTTTTTTTAAAAGGTTTTTGGCTGAATTAAATAATGGCGTTGGATTCGTATCGATATATCGTATAGGTTTACTGGAATGTACACTTGAAAAATCCCAAAAAAGAGGCAAAGGGGTATGTATGGAAAAATTGGCAAAAAACGATGGTCCAACTTTGAAATTCTGCTAAAAATCGAAAAATCATCGGATTTTAATTATTAAAAAAGCATTTTGAAGAGAAAATGGTAACGAAGAGATTGAGCACTGAGCGGAGTACCGAATCCTAAAGGAAAAAAAGTTATCGATGATTTAGTGAAAAAACATTTTTTGCCCTACAAACCAAAAAAAATTTGGATTTTTAATATTTTTTAAAATGGTCTATTTTGATGTAATTTGATCCCCTGAGCATGAATCTACTATTAATTTCTCCCAAATCCCAAAATTTTCATGAATAAATCGTGATTTTAGAAGTTCACGATTTTTTAATGAAAATTTTAGGTTTTGGGGGAAATTAATGGTAGATTCTTGCTCACGGGATCAAATTATATCAAAATAGACCATGAAAAAAAATATTAAAAATCCAAAAATTTTTTGGATTTTAGGGCAAAAAAAGTTTTTTCACTCAATCATCGATAACTTTTTTTCCTTTACAACTTCGTACTCCACTCTGTGCTCAATCTCTTTGTTATGATTTTGTCTTCAAAATCCTTTTTTTATTATTGAAATCCGATGATTTTTCGATTTTTGGCAGAATTTTAAAGTTGGACCATCGATTTTTGCTAATTTTTCCATACATACCCCTTTGCCTCTTTTTTTGCCATTTTTCGAGTGAACTTTCCGGAAAGACTATAAGAGATATCGATATGATTCTGACGCCATTATTTAAGTCAGGCAAAAACCTTTTCCAAACCCACCAAATAAATCTCCATCGCATAGAAGAATCCTACTCTACGACCTTTTGAAATATCGTGATTTCTGAGATTCTGGAAAAGTGGCCAGGAAAGACGAAAATTTTTTTTTCCGTTTTTAGACTTTTAAAAGGCTCTATTTAATCGGAAATTTTCCGCTGATTACGAATATGCCCGAAATTTTGCCGAAAG
>JAPYZJ010001800.1:0-27891 GCA_030522765.1 Ophioninae sp. B BG-2022a
AAGGGAGGTAGAACAATGGACACGGAGAGGTAAACCGGTGAAGCCGGTGTGCTGCGTCATCGCCCCCGTATAACCATCATCCCGGTGTCTGAGAGCACATCTCCAACGACGCGGGTAACGAGGAGAGAGATGCAAAACTTGGACCAAAGAGAGCTACGAGGACTTTTCCTCACTCTCTCTCTCTCTCTCTCTCTCTTCTCATCGCCCTTTTTCCTTTATTTTTTTACTTTTCATCTTTATCCATCTCCCTTCTTCTTTCTGGGCTCCATGACTTATTTTCGTCTCTGTCGTTCTCTCTGGCCTATCCGTGTCTCTTCACTCCCAATCTGCCGTCCTCTTCTCACTCTTCACGAACTGCACAAGGGAGCAAAGGGTGGCGACCCCCGTCGGTGCCCGCGGGCTCAAGTTACTCCCAAGTTAAATTGGCAAATCAGCTGAAAAAAAAAAAAAGATAAGAAAATAACGACGGAAGTATCTTCCGTAACAGTAACAAGCAATCGTTCCTCGAAAGTCACGAGAGCAAAGAGAGAAACTGATCGACTCGAGTACCGATGCCCTTGGCTGCGGAGTACAAACGCTTGACATTTTTGACCCGCGGTTCACCGATGGATGAATTGCTGCTTGGGTTTTAAGTCCTTTCACGTGGCTGTGTTATCGGAATTGAGAGATTCCGTTCGTTTCGTACGATTCGAGGGTGAGATTTGACAACATCGATTTATCATTAAAGAATAGTTATCTCGGCTTGATTTTACAAGGAACACGAGTGTATGTATAGGAACTATGATGCACTTTACGATGTTTTTGAGAATTTGATATTTTTGATCATTCGGATCCAAGCATATCGGGCTTTCTAATGATTTTATTTATTTACTGTTTTCGATCTTGAACTTTGGATCGTTGGCAAATAAAGATACTTTCTATTTGGATTCGCTCGTATTACTGTAATTTATTACGCTATATTCTGACTAGACGCATTACTGAAATATTTTTCAAACTCTTCATTTGACACCAATAACATAAAAAAGATGGAATTCAAACGATTCAAGCTCAATATCATTTCCCAATGCTAGTTCTTCACTCTTATCGTGCTCACCTCGACTTTCCTTTTTTTGTTCTGGTTTGTTTGATTTTTAACTTTCTAGCTTTATGATGAAGTCTCAGTTTTGAAAAATAACACGAACGCTTCGCCATCTCTTTTGTAAAGCTCTGCGATCACAATCGATAATTGACTTATAATAAATTTAAAGACGAATTAAAAAAGATTAAAAAAAAAAGGTTTTCTCCGCTTAGCCACGGAATGTAACATAGCCGATTGCTCATTTGAATAATTACCCGATATTTCGATTGTCGCAGGTGAAATATTTTGCCGAAAAACGAGACGGGCACAGAAAAAATTAGAGGGATGAAACGAGCAAAGAAAAGGAGAGGAGAAAAGAGAATTCGTGAGATGAAATCCAGCTATACGTATATTCGCGCGTATTACGTGCATGGTACAACCCATATACCATAACGTACACGTACGTACGGTACGTACACCTGGACCTTCTTCTCTAAGAGCGTACAAGGGCCCTCCTGGGCTTCCACTTCACGATTCAACCACCCAACGGTCTCTGCCTACGCTCAGCACACCCATATGCATATACACGTCTATACACGTAGACCCCCATGTTCAAGCTCCGGGCTCCTTGAAGTTCCAAGCTACAGTAGACTCCGTCCGAAAATTCACGGCTTTCCGGATCTCGGAACTCGTCTCGCGTCCACACGGGCAATTCCACGTATGACTGGTGCTAAATAAAGTTTCCGCCAGTTTTTTCGGCGCTTTTTAATCACGTCGGTCGTGTCTTCGAATCTTTGCGCGTGGCCATGATAATTTACACGGTAAACTGCAATGTTGCAAAAAAAAGGATTATGAAATTATCGTTTTTTTCTTTTTGGAAAAATTTTCGTTGATAGACGGTTTTTTGGGTTTGTATAATTTTACGAAAGAACGGAATACATCGAAAATCTAAAATAAAAATTTCGAAATAAAAATAAAAGATGGAAAAAGCCCCAATTCAAATTCCAAAAGGGAACGAAAACACCGAAAAAGTTAAAAGTCAAATTTCGAAAAAGATCGGAAAAGCTTAAATTCCATTTGTAAAATGAACGAAAACATCGAAAAAGCTCAAACTGAAAAGTTAAAAAAGAACGAGAAGTTCGTAAAAGCTGAAATTGAAATTCCGAAAAAATAAACGATTATGTCAGAAAAGCTAATGTTCGAAGCAAAACTTTATGAAATGCGTTTAAGCGATGACAGGTTTAGGATATAATATTTATTTTATCAATCAACATACTCAAATCATGTTTCGAAAACACGTGGAGTCACTTTGCCCACCATTGCTGCAACTCGCGCCCTTTCAATTCCACCATTCTACATCTTTTTTTAAATCCAACTGTCTGGCATAAAAGATAACTATATTTCAGGCATAAAACGTTTTTTTCATAAATTTGGTTGAAGCTAATAATCATCGAGTAACTTCAACCGAAAGATAGCCCAGGGTCATTGTGATGCCACCCTTTGAAATTCATAGCTAAACCTCCGACGAAACGAATCTCACAGTCGTGGCGGATGACCGTAAAAACCGTTAATTTGAAAAAGAAAGGAATATACGCGAACGAGAGAACGATGATAATTCAGAGTTTACTGAGCTCATTTCCGAGCCGTAGATCGCGAGATTTCTGTATTCGCGGAGAAGAAAAAAGTGGTGAAAAATATTCTTGAAAGCTCTTCGTTACGAGTTTACAAGGTTATGCGAGGGCGAAAAGATCGAGTAGTGGAGCGTATTAAAATATGCTGCGCTCTTTCCCTGATGTTTCATCTCTTTCTCCCTCTCTCTCTCTCTCTCTCTCTCTCTCTCTCTTGCACCGTCTATTTGCGTATAAAAGCAGTAGAGCGGCGCACTTGTACGCAAAGTGATGGCTTGGCGCGCCCGTGAGTCTATACAAGCCTATGGGCACGTACTCGTGTACATCAATGTGTACACATACATATAAGTGCCCGAAAGCCGAAGGGTGGCCCTGTATTCAGTGAAGGTTAACCCCAGGATTATCGCGAGATTCGAGCAAGATCTATTCGCTATTTGGAATACGGCTTCCCCCACCCTAACCTCTTTACCCTCATACCACGCTCGTACTTGATTTCCGTATTAAAATCCTTCGAGCGTGCACGCCGCGAGAATTTCCACTTACGAATGATACGACGCGAATTACGATTTAAAAAATATACCCGAAAAAAACTTGGAAAACAGTTGAACTCACCTCCGTTCGTCATTCCGCGCGTGGTTTCGATGTTGACAAAACGTTCTCGTGTAGCGGGCGGGGACAAGATGGCGTCCGAGCAAGAATGCCGCGCGAATCTCCGTCTCGCTCTACGGCTTGCGCGCACGCGCTGCCCTGATCTCCCTCGGCAACTCGGTGATCCGAATCGTTTTATAGAAAACGCTTTAGCGACCAGTTCTTACGCCATGTCCGGACGAATTTGTGTATCGATGGTAAGACGAGAGATCGCTGCGACACGAGACTCGACACTGGGCACTGTTTCTCTTTTTTACGGACAATAGGACTCGTGTCGCGATTAAAATTTGCCCAATCGCGATGTGACATCTGGTGGCGGATAATTAAACTATTTTTAGGGAACTGGCTTCAATAGAGACTATACGTAGCCATGTTCATTTCGATAAAACAAAAAAACATGAACATCCGTGGAAATTGAATTCGCGAGGATTTCTCCCCGCAAAAACAATGAAGAACATATCAAATGCGTCGTGACAGCTTGCGAAAGAACTTCTAGTGAAGCGTTGGTAGTACATTTCTCCAACATTCAAAATATAACTTCGAAAATAAAATTATTTTGGAAACCCCGAATAAACTGATCATATACCACGAAAAAATGCACTAAACTTCCAACTACGTTTGAGTTGTTCTCTCGCCATTGCCATGTTTTATAAGCTTCACCCGTACGACAGATCGCAATGCGACAATGATCGCGAAAGTGAATCGATACGCTCAGAGATGAGAAAAGTTGATCGAAAAATTCGTTAATCGTTGCTACGAAAAAAATAACCCACGGGTTGGCAGGACGTGTACGCACGATGGATTTTATCGTTCGAGGCGCAAAAATATTTTTCGTTTTTCTGTACAAAGAAAAGATCGATCTAGGCCGCGTGGGCGACGCGAGAGAATAGAAGGGGCGAGAACGCGAGCGTACGAGATTCGGAAGCGACGACCGCAACGCCGCACTTGGGGGTTACGAGATCTCGTCGCTCGATAACGCTCCTTTCTATTTCATCAAAAGCCGTAGGGTTGAGGGCCGAGATAACGCGAGCGCAGATCGTAAGCGTGATCCGGCGCGCTTTTCTACTACATAAGAATACTCGAAGGAAACCGTGCTTACCTCGCGCCACGATAATTCGTCACGAAACACGAAGCGAGAGGGAAAACGACACTGCGCGTTGCCGCGCGTCCAACAGCGAGACTGTGCGCTCGTCGCGCCACTCTCGCGGCAAGATTTGAAACGATTGCGATGCGCGCTAAAAATTGACATCCGTCGAAGAGTATCGAAAACGGAAAGCGCTTTGAATAATTTTTTTTTTTATTTGGCCATATGAAAAGGTCGCTTGTTCAAACCGATTATCCTTTAAATGGAATACGATCAATTCGTTACGATCTTGATGACGCTGAACCGTTCATAAACGGCATTAAAGAGCGGCGCGAAAAAAAGATAATAATTGACAGCTTTGTAATTTAAGGGGACAAAAATTACACAGTATTATAAAGATTCGAGGATCGGTTGACGTCCAAGATCAGTTGGCCCTGAAATGATGCGGGCTATCGGAAGTATCGACTTGAATTCTGGTCCCATGCCCACGGACGGTTCTTAAAACCGACGACGGGAAACTGCGACGCAACAGGAAACTCCATGCGGGCGTTACCAAGCGTATCATTCAAGAGCGCACATCGAAGAACCCTTTTGTTACCTGCTTTTTTTTCGCACACGATACCCTCGTCTCATTCGCACCGCGCTTCCGTGATTTTTTTTGTTTATTGAAAAAATGGGAATTTTCATTTTTGCATATGGTTTTTTTTCTTAAGGTTTCAATTTAAGATAAAAAGAAAATTGATAATTTTCGTAATGACATTTTTTTATTTCATAAATGTTTAATTAGGGTATATTTTATCGTCGGTCCGCCTGCCAAAATTGTTATATGCGTTTTGTTGAATTGTTTTTTTTTCGCTAGATGGCCTTAAAATCGAATTGTACATAGAGTACAGAAACAATTATGTGTTATTTCCCTCTAGAAATTTATTTTACGAAACTTTGACAAGTCCAAAATATTGATAAGTCCATTAATTAATGATTAAATAAAATAGTTTATTGTTTCCCCTGAGAACTTGACTAAAGACAGCGGGTTTGGCAAGCGCAACGACGTTATTTATAAAAGTCATTATGAAATTTTATTTATGAAATTCTTTATTTATGTTATTTTTTATATTCTTTATTCACGTTATTTTTGAATTTCTTGATTCCTGTTATTTATGAAAGTAATTATTCCATTATTCGATAGTTATAATTCCATAAAACAAAAAAAGCATTCTAAATGCGCTGAAGATTTGAAAAAAGCGCACGTGGCTCATGAGACCTTGAAGAGTCTGCGTGGGACCACGAAGAGCTCGGTAAACGAAAACGGTTGTGGAAGATCTTGATTTCATTACGACGATAGAGAGAGAAAGAGAAAAGACGAGCGGAAGGTAGGGCGAAATAAAAGATAAGTATCAGAGTTCGAGAGAAAGTGAAAATTGAAAAAGACGAAAGAACAGGCATAAACGAAAACGGTAGGAAAAGAGAGGAGAAGGAAAAGAGACATTTGGTTTTTAATGAACATATTATAATATATAAGTACGTCACAAATTGTGCTCACATCAAAATGTGACCAAAAATAAAACACAATGTAGAACACAAGTAATAACATATCAAAATAAAAATAATTAAATAAAGAGAGGAGAAGAGAAAAGATAAAAAAAAATATTCTTTTGCTTATTATTTTCTGAAAAATTATGCAACAAATATTTTACTCCCATATTAAAATACAAATAAAAGTAAAACATCGTGTAGAATACAAGTACAAATAAAAAAAATATAAACGATAAAAATCAAGAAAGTGAGAGAGGAAAAAAATGTCATTTGTTTATGAAGCTTTAAAAAACTATGGACCAAACAATCTCCCTTAAAAAATCAAAATCGAAGAAGCTTGCGACGCAGAATAAAAATACTACAACAAAAAAAAAAATGAATAAATCCGTACACAATGAAGAGCGAAAGAAAAGTGTCAAAAAATGAGATAAAGAGCAACGAAAAAAATCGTCTAGTTCAAAAAGATAAAAACCATGCCCACTATATTCTTGATCCACGTAACCAGACCCAAAAAATATCTTAGTGTGAAAAAATTGAATTTACCTCGAATCTGATTGATTTTTTTTTTCCCAATGCCAGAGATTGTGCGAAATAGAAACAGGAATAGTTAGAACAAGAGGGGAGGGGGATAAAAAAAATTTTCGAGGGAGGAGGCCAAATGGAGGCCGAGAGAGAGAAGGTTGGAGAACAAGAGCCTCGACGCTGTTGGCTATTGTTTTCTCGAGTGGTACTCGCTGGTTCAATGTGCTCGCTAGCGCTGGTACCAGATGTGCAGGACTGCTACGTGGAGCACAGTCGTCGCCCTCGTCGCCGTCGTCGTCGTCGTCGTCCTCTCGACGGCTGCATGTTCCCCACCGAGCTTTTTTCCCGTCCGACCACGCTCTATCCGTTCTCCTCGACGCGCACATTCCACTCCGCTCACACTCCGCTACATACTCACTCCTTTTTTCTATTCGGCTTTACAATAGCCCGCGTTCTCGTACACGCGGTGAATACGCGCCGCAACGGTCGCACGAAACCGACCGAGTTCGTCAAACGCCGTCAGTAGAAAAAGCTAAATTCCGATTGGACGGAGAAACTGGAAGAAAGAATTTAAAATGCCACAATTTAAGGACATGTCGAAGACGTACCACGTGACGAGTGCGAGAGTGATAGTCGATATTTCAAAATCGCTATTTCGCAAGGACGAAACATTTTTATAGTAAAATTCAAGCATCTATTTCTGTCTCTATGAATTCTACATCCTCGATTTCTCGCCGCAAATTTGATCGACGCCGAGAAAACGAATTTCGAAAATTTGTGAAGTTATATCGATTTTCGTTATGCCCTTAAGGAGCGTTCCTGACAGCCACGAAATTCCTGATTTTTCCTCAATTTCTCGTTCGTTTTTTCGGTATTCGAGAAAAAGTAGGATTTCTTATTTTTTACATTTTTCGTCACCTGATTTTTTATTTATTTTTTTTAACTTTGGTGAAATACGTTTTTTTCGACTTTTTTTTTATCTTTCAAAACCCTTTTTCGTCCCCATAGTAAAAGAAATGTTAATAATTCGAAATATTGGTAATTTCTTTAAATCCTCGGTTTCTCGTGAAGTGACTCTCATCGTAGACAAAAATGACACTGACGTTTTTTGTTTTTAATTTAATTCATTAAGAAGTTTTCTAGGAAGTTCATGAAAAATATGATATTTTATAATATTAATAATTAATAATTAAAATATGAATAAATAATGTGGGGAAATTCGTGAAAGAAGTTCATGAAAAATATTAATAATTTTATATACAAAAAATACTATCATTTCATAATCAACCGTGTACATGATTTTGACCATTTGATAGATATCAACAAAAAAAAAATCGAGGGTTTTCCTCAAATATGTAACCTTGATTAAGACGAGCTTTTGTTGAACCACCATAGTTACTCGTTTCTCTAGTTGCATAAAAACGCGGTTTACGCCGAAGCTTTCTCTTCAATATTGAGTTGCCTCAAGCGAGGAACAATTTTTTTTCAAATTTTCACGCCCCAACTTTTCAATCCTACCAGTGATACAAAACCGGAAGAAAACTTGTATGCATAACCGAGAAACGAATGAGCCGCATTTATAAATTCATGGATATCGATGTACCCTCAATGAGCAATAACGCTCTTCGATGAAATTCCCATGAAATTCCTCTGATGAAATTCCCATGAAATTTCTCCGATGAAATTCCCATTAAATTCCTCCGATGAAATTCCCATGAAATTTCTCCGATGAAATTCCCATGAAATTTCTCCGATGAAATTCCCATGAAATTTCTCCGATGAAATTCCCATGAAATTCCTCCGATGAAATTCCCATGAAATTTCTCCGATGAAATTCCCATTAAATTCCTCCGATGAAATTCCCATGAAATTTCTCCGATGAAATTCCCATGAAATTCCTCCGATGAAATTCCCATGAAATTCCTCCGATGAAATTCCCATGAAATTTCTCCGATGAAATTCCCATGAAATTCCTCCGATGAAATTTCCATGAAATTTCTCCGATGAAATTCCCATTAAATTCCTCCGATGAAATTCCCATGAAATTCCTCCGATGAAATTCCCATGAAATTCCTCCAATGAAATTCCCATGAAATTCCTCCGATGAAATTCCCATGAAATTTCTCCGATGAAATTCCCATAAAATTCCCATAAAATTCCCATGAAATTCATCCACGAGTAAACTCGATTGAACCAAAAGAAAAATTGTTGCCAGTGAAATGCGCAGCCGTTGTGATATGATGTACGTTTAATGACAATTTTCATACAATTAATCGGACATGTTACGTCTGTGTAGCATGTATATATACATATGTATACGCACAGCCCCAGTATCAGGATCGTTTTCTAAGGATTCCTCGATATCTACGTTTTTATTTCTCTGAACTTGGAGGAATCTAAAATAGATTTTCGCAGATGAAAAAAAAAAAATTTACGAAAGAATCTTACAATTTCGATGATCCGATAGAACTGAGGTGATACATATGTATATGTACATATATATACATATATATATGTATATGTACAAATCGCAGTGTTGAAAGTGATAAATTTTTCTTCAAATTACAGCCTCGTCGTTACAAACTGTTTTCGTGTTTTTCTTGAACTTGAGCTTGTCAGGAGTAGTGAAGTACGACGGGAGGAACGAGTCCGTCGTAAGAACGTGTTTTCTCCTCAAGAGCAAGCACTGAAACTGTGCTTTACAACGCTGTGCTTTACAACGTTCCGATGCAACGACAATTCCCCTTTTTCTTGTTTAGTTTTCCCGTTTTTATTGCTTTCCAAAATGGCTTTTGGGGAATCGTCGATTTTCTGGTGAAGGTTTATGTAATACGGTTCAGAACGATAAATCGAACAAAAAACAGACGGACTGTTCGATGAAAATTCATTTTCGTTGAGTGACAATGATGGAGTACAAATGATCGCAGAAAAATGCCATTGATTCGAATAATCTTTCGACTGGACAATCGAATCGTTCGATTGTCTGTTCTTTTATTTTTCTTCCTTTTCTCATCTCTTCTGTACTCGATTCGTGAAAATTCGCGTAATTGCGTCGTGCGTGCGAGTAGAAACGTTTGCACTGCCCGAAAACGAGTTCGAGCATCCTCGACTTTATTTCACCAACTTTTCGATGGCCCATGATTGCCAGATCCACAAAAGAAAAAAAAAAAACGAAAAAAAATAGACAAGGAATAATGAAAATCGACAGGAACGAGCGAACGAGGTTGGATTTTCGAATCCGTCGTAAATTCGGGCGATTCAATACGTCATAGAAAAAAGAAAATTCGCGGACACCGATTATCGGTTTCTCCATACACCGTTTCCTCCATTTCCACCACTACCGCTGCTCCCGTAACGGCCACTCGGTTGATTCTGAAACATCCGTAAAATCCCCTTTTTAAATCGTTTCCCATCCTATCACGAGATCGATGCTTCTCGATTTCATTGCAATCCCTTCGAAGTGTATCGATATTTCTAAACAACCATTTTTTTACCCCGAATACGTTAGGCTGTGTAATCGTTTTTTTTTTTTTTTTTCGGAAATTCTAAGCTTGATTAAAGCGTGAAAATCCACGGATTCGGGTTACTTCGGGAATTGGATTTTTGATAATTAAATGAAGAAGAAAATGGATTGATGAGAAACGGAAGTTCTAAATTAATTGAACAGCTAAAAATAACATTTTAGAGATTTCTCGTAGATCGTTAAGAAAAATCGACGAAAATCTTTCCGTTAATGACGTTGTCCAAACTCCCCAAGAAAAATAGGGGAATTGAAATAAAAGAAAACGTTTTCGATGCATTTCGTTGACGTAAGTTTTAACGACGATAATTGCGACCCAGTCACACACATTCAATTGTTTATCAAATCTGCATTGACTTTGAATATAATTATATGAAACAATAACAAAACGCAGAATATTTTTCTTCCTGAGCCAAAGTATGGAAAAGCAAATATTTCAGTATTTGGTCTCGTTTCAATTCTGTCACGTAATTAATATCGAAATGAAACCGAGCTCAAAAACAACATTAAAAAAATGTTTTTTTCGGGTTATAAATAATGTAATTAATATTACGAATGTAATGAACATTGAAAAAAAATCTAAAGTGGCTATTTCGTTAAAAACTACAGGTTAGCGGATTAAAATATTTTATTTCGTTCAAACTGTATATCAAAGAGATATAAAATGCGATCTTTGCGTCTCGATGTACTATCGAACTCACGTGAAATCCATGATGAGAGTTTTGATAAGGATGAGTCCTTCCAGGCTGAGGTCGCGAGCCAGAATGTTGGGAGTTGTGAGAGCGATGTTGCCCGTAAGATTGTTGATCGTATCGCTGATGATGTTGCTGATTATGCGCTTGATAGCCGGACGGTTGTGATCCATAGCCAGTGGCCCATGGACCGGTTTGCTGTTGGGGCGGTTGATAACTTTGATAGCCACGATTTCCGGTGAACCTGCCATTGTTCCCTGAATTCGAATTGTTGTAACTCCCCGAGCCAGACTGATAAGAGCTCGAATATCCTGCAACGACAATCAATCGTCTTTCATTAATGAGTGTTGTGAAAAAAAATTATCCGAAATTTAGGTAAATTTGGAATTCCTTAATTCTAAGGTTACGTCGATCGTTCAAGTGTTCCGATCGATTGTATCGTTTGGATGAAAATAGAAATCGCGTTATCAATTTTATTTTCCAAGTCGATTAACGTGGAAAAAAAATTTTTTCGTTTTCCTATTTTTCGTAGAAACGAATGGGAATAACGACGAATCCGGGTGGCGATTTATCGAAGAACATGGATAATTGCTCCGTTACGAATTGGCCATCGTTGGACTGGTCTATTTGTACCCGCCGGTACGAGACGTAGTCGTGGGCTCGTATATACAATATACTATACAGGGTGTCCGGTAATGAATGGATAATCTTAAAATGTCTTATAGTATAACTTATGCCCGTTCAGAAAAAAAATACGAAACAAAATATATCATAAGTAATACCTAAGTTATGACTTTTTTTAAAGAATCTATTTTTTTGTCTTATTTCACTTTTATGAACTCGACGATCAGAAATGAATAAAACAACAACAAAAAACGATGGAATCGATTCATTTCTGATCGTCGAGTTTATAAAAGTGAAATAAGGCAAAAAAATAGACTCTTTAAAAAAAGTCATAATTTAGGTTCTACTTGTGATATATTTTGTTTCGTATTTTTTTCTGAACGGCCATAAGTTATACTATGAGACATTTCAAGGTTATCCATTCATTACCGGTCACCCTGTATATATATATATATATATATATATAAGCAGGGCGTGTACAGATCGCGGTACACGTCAGCACGTTGAAAACGAGAACAATGCAATATTGGAGTTGAATGCGGAGCGTGCCGGCGCGTGTCTCACGTTTCATATAAAAGTATACCGAGCTGCGCTAAGTAAAACCGGAGTACATATACGAGGTATTTGTCAGCATTTATGAAACGTCATAACACAGACACATAAAGATACGCGCTCGTTGGTTCGCCCATCGATCGTCGGCGAGGCATCGTCAAAAAATATCTCGTACCTACTATGCTGAGCGACGATCGACGATGCGAGGATTTCATAAAATGCTTAATGATTCGTATCGGTCATAGAACCATGGTGAACATTGAAAATCAAACGTCCATAGTGGAAAACGCATCGAAGTGTTTTTCCACTGATGAGTGTTTGACCACTTATGACAAAAACAATTTTGATCATTAATGAGAATTAATGAGAACATTTATATTTGTTATTAATGGTGAACACATATTTGAAAAAAAAAAAAGTTATTCAACCTAGTGTTCGAATTAGATTTTTTTATCAATTAGATTTAATTAATTAGATAAATATGATAAAAATTATTTGACCAAAGAATTCGCTATTCATCGTTTACAATGAGGAATTTTTTATAATAACGAAGATGAGAAAGGAAAGATCGCTGTATTTCAATTAATCGAATTTCTACCCTCCTATTAATTATAGATAATTACACAGTGCTCAATAAAGTCTTGTTTAATCAAATTTCTTCATAAAAATATTCTCATATAATACCTGGCGTTGAAGATTCCGAAAACTGATGGAATGATTCAAAATTTATCACAAAAATACACTATTTAATCCCGAAAAAAATCCAGTTATATAGTTCATTCTCACAGCGTCCTAAACAAAATCTTACCCGATAAGAGAATATCTACCATTTATTCAATCATAAAAAAAATTTTTTAAAAAAATGAAATCTCATTCAACGTATTTTTCCTTCCTCCCTTATCATTTCGAGACATCGAGGGGGTGTGAAAGCTAGTTTACAATCTCCGATGGTGATATCCTGTGACTCGTGCTCGACACTAAATAGCTAATTACTAATCGTCGATCTCGACTGGCTTTGATGTTATCGCGAGCTCTCGAAATGTTTCTACTACTATTTCCATGGTCAGGTCTTAAGGGGTGTTCTTCAGAGGCCCTTGCTATGCCGTATCACATATACGTATACACAGTCGGTGCTATCGGTGACGCATGCTAATCGCATAGCTCAGCTCAATCGAGCTCGTAATGGGAAGCGATAAACACCACCAATATTATCGAGGGTCGTCGCATGAGGACGTACGTTTCGTAGCGACCACCACCCCCCCCCCCCCTTCTCTCTCGCTCTCTCTTTCTGGCTTGCTGACTCTATTCTGGATTCACTAAAACTCACCATCACGTTGATGGTCCGGACTTGCTCTCTCGTTTCCGGTTCGTTGCTGTCTCTCTCTTTCTCTCCCCCTCTCTCTCTCTTTCTCCCCCTCTTTGTCTCTCATCCTCCCTACCCTTTTTGCCTTTGCTCGCTCCCGTGGCAACAATAACATCCCCTGTGGATTTCATGCAGGAGGGCGCATCAGGGGGTCAGTAATCCTCGTCCTCGGGCACCGAAAAGGGGTCCAAAACAGTTTACACGTCGGATCATCCCTCGTTATTGTTGCGTTTATGATAATAACTTTCCGCATTTGGAAACTATATATATATATGTACACATATATGTATATTTATACATCCACCTATATATACTATATTAAAGTATAAATTGCAATGCAAAAATCGATCAATTTGTGAATATATAAATGTACAAATGGGTGGGTGTACATCAACTTATCAATCAACTTGAAGGATACTATAATTGTGCCGTTGATGGAGACCGGATGATTTAGCCAGTTGACGATAAAATAAACTGAAATGAAGATAAAATGGATTTTGATCGGTTGATCGGTATTTTCGGTTGATTTGTATGACTATTCGATTCGATCCTAATTTGAGTGTTTATTTAACACTGAATTACCCAATGTACCCAAACCCAAACAAACCCAAACAAACAATATTTCGACATATGATGTCGAAATATGGTACTCTTATTCAGTGCCATATCGGTTCAGTCTTGAGCGACGTTTTTCTTTTTAACATTCTTTTTCATTGGTTTTTAACAATCATGTAATTTTTTTTACCGAAAAAGCAAACAAAAATAGAATTTTTTTTTTTTTTTGATAAATTGTTCTTTTTGAAAAATCCAACCACCGACTATGTTGATAGCGGACGATAGTCGGATCAATAGCGGACGTCGTACTTCCAAGTAGAAGTAAAAAAAAAATCGCCACAACTGCAAAATTGTATTTCGACAGTTTCTGCACGTTGGCTCATGCGATCCGTGATGGACTGTGTACGCGTTCCAATAAAAGTAGAGGCAAACGCGGAAAAGCGAGCTCGTCCGCGGATCGGCTTGGAAAAAAGTCGAAAAAAAAATAGGGAACGACGAGGGAGGGGAAAAGGGTGATGAAACAGCGGGAGAACGGCGAACCGGAAGGAATTAATTCTCGTTTCAGGCATCCTTTACTACGTGTCTGTCTGTGTGTATGCGTACGAAAAAAAACGCATGGGCGATTTCATAGAAATTCTGCCGGAAGTTCGTCGAAGCGAATTTTCATTGGTTCATAGTGTCTTTTCTCGTTTTGTTCAACGTTCCACCTACAATTGACTTTTTTGTTGAATTTTCTTCTTTTACGTTGGTCGTCGTAGTTTTCTCCAATTATATTCGAAATTCAAAAATAAAATCGAATAATCGAGGATCCAGCCAGAGTGAAATAAAATATCAATTAAAAAAGTAAAATCTTTGTTTGATTTTTTTATACTTCATTAATTTTTTTAATTACGTTTGATTTTTTAATTAATTGAAAATATATTCGGTGATTATATATAACATTTTTTGTATTATCAAAAACAAACTAGCCAATAAAAACCATGCCGTTCGTAAAAAATTATCACAAATGTTGAATGACGAAATAGTTAAAATTGGATCAATGAGAGGAATCCAAGAATCGTCAGGCAATTAGCAGGAATTCCTGATCGATTCGCACGAAACATCCCATATGTGGAAAAAAATATTTCGTAGAAACGAGTAGGCCATCGATCGAAAGAAAAAAGCCTGAAACTCTGAGCCTCGAATGCGGACATTCGAGTTAGTTGCGCCCTTATGATTCTCCACTACACACGTATATAAATTTGTGTCTACATAGTTGGTCGTCCACTATACGGGTATTGAATTGGATTGGATCGCCGCGTCAGCAATCCAAACACTCGAAACTCGATGTGGGTCGGTGAGCTGCGTCTACCGTTGCTCTCGCCATTCTCGTATCGCCACTGCACTCGCGTTTGTATCTCTCTGTCTCTTTGCCTTTCTCGCTCTCTCATCCCTCGTCACTCTGTTTCCAACTGAAATTACATTTTCCCGTCCGCGTATATCCAGCCTCAACGCACCCTGGCCCACGTTTCAATATCGTTTGCCCTCCTTTTTCTCCAAATTACTCTTCGTCCCTCTGCTATATACGCTATGTATAGATTTATATATATATATAAAAAAATCTAAACATATAATATACATTATCGTACTATATAATAGTAATATTATAAATTAGATATTATTATCTATTATTATTATTCTATTTATAATAAACGATAATTATTATATATATATATATATATTCACGCACACACATATTGGGTAAACAAATATTTGTATACCTCACACGAGATCGTCGTTAATTTGGCTCAATTATTTTGTTCACGTTTTCCCAAGATTTGATTTTCAAATAATTTGAAAAAACGAGAACGAAAGTTGCAAATACCATTTTCTCATCGAGTGTATAAACATATGCGTGTATGTATTTTTATAGCTCTGTTTTTACAATATAAAGAAGTCAATGAAAAAAAAAAACAGATTGGTTTTGTAAAATACTGCGAATTCCGAAAGAATTTCGAATTTTCACTCGAGAATGTGGTGCAGTGCGTGAGACACCTGAAACATACATATATATATAGCAGCCATGAAGTTGACTCTTCCGTCATCCGGAAAAAGTAATAATAAAAATATGAACATTTCATGCGATGGTGCATACGTGGCATAGGAAATAAGAACTAGTTTAAACGGTATTCAAATAAACGGTAAACGGTATTTTCTTCTCGCGTGAAGCACGTATGGAGAGCAAGCCTGAAAATTGTTCATCCGGTAAGACTCCCAGTATTACTGGATGTATATAAATAATACGAATATTCAAATTCTTCTTTGAAGTTTCGTATATTTTCTCAAAGGAGTAAAAAGTTGCATTTTAGTATTTCGTTTAGGTTTTTTTTTTTTGTCAAAAATTTCTGTGTATCCATATTTTCGTCGACTATTAACAAAAAAAAGTGTAAAACTACGGAGGATGCAATGTACGTATCAACAATGGCTCTCTATATAATTCTTTCCAAAAGTATTTCATCCCCGTAGTGGTAATATTCTTTCGCTTTGAATCTCGTAAATTCTCTTTGCGAATTTGCCTCACCTCGATGATACTCACTTGAGGGCACTTTTTTTCTCGGCGTCTTAACTCGATTTATCTTTTTCGCACGGATCGTATCCGTTTCCAGTGACAAAAGTATCTTTTTTTCTCGTCGTGTTTAGTTATCACAAGGAGCGCAAGAGGGGATGAAAATCCGTGACGAAAAGGGACGACGACGCCGACGCAATGCCCGTGCGAGCATTCATTCTCGCTTCTCTGGAAAAGGCGGAAAATGTCGCCCTTTTTTTTTTATTCCCTTTTGCTTTTTCTTCGGCTGGCAGGAAACACGTCGACGCAGAAGGGGCAGAACTCGGCACTCAAGATTTTCCCTTCGCAGACCTCGGTTAATGGAGGCCCTCGAAACCGACTCTCGACCCTCTCACGTTTCTGTCTCTGACTCTCATAGTCGTGGCCGCACGAGTCGCGTTTTTTCTCGCAAGACGGCGATATCGCAAAACCGCGAGTGCAACCAGTCGACGGATGCACTGCCGGGTGAATTAATGAGATATAGAAGGGGAGGGACTCAGAGGGATACGTTTTACATCCCGTTGGAGAGGAGACCACTTGCCCCCGTAACTTTTTTCGAAGCTAAGAAATATCTCTTCAAAGATCCCTTTCTGGTCAACCAGAAAACGTACGTAAGGATCGAGGATACCTTGAAGTTAAGCTTGCGTGATGGTGGCAATCATCACATCACGAATGAAACTAATTTTTTTTTAATAAAAATTCTTTGTTTTTTTTTTAAGGTACAACAGTCCTTGAAACGACCTCTATCGATTTAAGATGGTTTCATACAAAAATTAATAAAATTTCTGAACACTTAAAGATTCATGAAATTTCAAGGGCTGGAATGATTGGCCCTAGGTACACAAAAAATTAACCATTACTCAAATTGCTTTCTTCCGTTTTTCCTTTCAATGAAATTAACCAAAAGTAATTTCATTTGTAAATTGAATTAACGATAGTTCAAATTAAAGAGTCCAATTAAGTTCTAATATATGAACGAATTTCAATAAAATTGAAATAAACGGAAGCATCATTGAAATTCCTCTATTTTCCACAAACGTCTTCAGCTTCCATAACTCATAACCGGTTCGTGTATTTTTAACTTTTTTCGAAGCTAAAAAATATCACAAAAATAATGGAACGAACCAACTAAAAATACCTACAAAAAATATCATAAAAGCGGTAAAATATAAATAAAATTAAAATAAAATAAACATTACGAAATGCATATAAAAATAAAAACTATAAAACTAAAATAATTGCAAATACGCCGTTAAGGAACACAAAATTTCGTCAAAAATATTTGCGTTCAAATGTTTTTATAACGTTCTTTAAATTCCGGATGAAAGTAAAGTTAGATTCTTTAAATATTCTTTAACTAAGATTCTTTAAAGATTCTTTAAATAAGAAAGTAAAGATTCTTTAAATTCCGGATGAAAAGTAAAGAGGAATTGTAGGAGGGAATGAGAGGACAATTAAATAGTACAGGAGATACGATCGCACGTTAACGGCAGACGCAAGAAGCCATCCGGTAGGCGGACTAAAACGAGACTCGAACTAGGTACTGCGCGTCCGACTAAAACGGTCCTCGACTACTGAGGCATCGAAGTCCTCTATCCTGATCCACGTTCCTTATAGCTTTTCCTCGCCTCGCTCTGCGCGAAAAGTCAAACGAAATCCAAGAGAGAAAAACCAGTTGCAGCAGGTAAAAACAAGAAATTCGGAAAAAGTTGAAAGAATATTCAAAAATAATCGTGGAGATGAAATTAAACGAATTTAATCGTGACGATGAAATATGATTTGTCGCGTTATTACGAAACTTTCAAATTTTCCATCACGCTACCAGCTTTCGCGAAAATATTGGCCCCGAATCACAATTAGGAGCAAAAACGCGAACTATTCGATGAAGAGCTTAGCCCCCACCGACGTAAGGGTAAACGCTAAGAATTTCGCAGATAGGGAAGGATGGTGAAGGTTTCCAACGATGAAGAGGACACGACGACGATTTCGAGGAGGAAATTACGAAAGGTAAGCAAAGTTCAATAGAAGGCGGTGGTGAGGGGGATGGAGAAGAAAATGGTGATTATAGGAATACGAAGGAGAGAGAAAGGGAGAGTATAAGTGTGGAGGTGTAAGGAAGACTTGGTAGAAAATGCGAGCAGAGTCCACGGAAAAGTGAGGAAGAGAGAGTTACAGAGGAAAAGAGAGAATTTGGAAGAGAGAGAAAGATAGAGGAAACAAGGTAAAAAGAGAGAATTTGAAGCACAGCGGAGATGGAAGCACTTGACCCTGCCTGTACGCGCTCTGATGCCGATGCTGTGCCAGCAAATCCTGATCACTCCCTACACCCCCTAACAGCAACCCATCGGTCGCCAGTGTACACACAAAGCCTCTCTGTATATCTATACCGTAGTGATAAAAATCGCTTTTTTATCTTCCTTCGCAAAAGAAAAAAATATTTCGTAATTGTCGAAATAAAACTTTTCAGCCTTTTGTTTTTCAGCAGATCTTTCCCACTTACGGTTGGTCGAGCTTTGAATATGAATTCCGGAATTCGGGTGCTTTTGATAGGCTAAATTCGAGTGGGTTTTTAATAACAGTGGCTCGAATGAGTCAGCCCACATTTGAAGATAAATCGTAATGAACGCCAACCTTGATTCACAGTGTCGTACCGACGCTTATTTCAAGGACTTGGGCTGAGCTTATTTGCCGATTTGTCATCGTCCACTCCAGTTTAATTGTTCATGAAAGCAATTAGCCAGAATCTTGATGTGACTAGAGATTACAAATTAGAGGATTGTTAAAAAAGACTTTTTTTTTTCCTATAAATATCTCATGATCCTTCGGGTTTGGGACGATAAGATAGTAGTACTTTTCGACGTCGAATGAAATGCTCTTCATATTTCCGAAACAAAAAATAGACCGTCCCATTTGAAAAATAAATATTGACCTTTAAATGACCTTGATCGTTCGACTTCGGAAAAAATTCAATTCACTTCATTCAGGGTCTCTACAAATATACCCGGTATATACCAGATGACCAGAAACAATAGGTTTTTATTTTTTTTTCTCTTTCCACGAACATTTGTGGATATTCTTTTTAGTAACGAAAGAAAAAAGTAATGTTCACTTTTTAACGTGATTTCTCCAGCCACCCTGTACATTAAACATATATATACAAAATACAGATGATCCTTCATTTTGGCCCGAACGAAAAACGCCCCGATGACGAAGATTTTTCGAGGACTTTTTTTTTCAGGAATATGCAAGAGTTCAAGGACGATAACACCTGAAGGGCTCGAAGGGAATACGTGAAAATTTAACGTGCACGTTTTTGGGAGTTCCACGAAAGAAAATACGATCCCCCCCACTTCCGGGAGCCGCTCTTCCACATTTTCCACAGAGGAGCGAGCGTGGGTGGTTTTACGAGTCCAAATATATATATGTAGGAGGCAGAATCGTAGAGGGGGGAAAGTCGACCAATAAATTTATCGAGCGGGTGTTGGCATGGAGACTGCCGGACAGAGCTCGGTTGGGTGGCTCGGAGGGCTATGAGAGGGTACTCGAGGATCCTCCAGGAGGCCGTCACGGGGAAATTCGAGGGAAGAGGGGGGGAGGGGATGGAGAGGACGAGAGGGACAGAGAAGGCTAGAGGAAAGGGAGGCGAAGAGGGGAATGATAAAGAGCGAGATAGAATTATGAGGAGGCGGAAGAGGGCTGAGGGCAGGGGATAAAACCGCGCGAGAGCTCGGAGAGTTAGCTGATGGCAACGTGCAGGGTGAGGGTGGTACAGTTTCCGTAAGGATGGAGTGCGAGCGAGAGAGAAAGAGACTATCGATTTCTTGCGGTGATCCAATCAACGACGGCGCCTTCTCCGCCACCTTTTCCCACACGCACACACTCATTTATACGTAGATACGTATACGTGTAATTTTGCGCAAAGGGTCCAACAGGATCTTTATCTCTCACTCACTGGTCAATAAGATAAATCTCTCCGCACTTGGGGGCGTACAGATGGTATGTGGAAAAGTGATTTTGATGCCGTTGGGGTTCGAGAACTTTCCTCATAGCCCATCGTCCTCGTAACAACCCTTGTGCAATCCCTAATCTCTTCAAGATCATCCTCAAGATCATCGGGTTGATAAAAGTGAGCATATTTGCACGGATACCACTTCGAGGACTCTAGTGAATGATTCGACTTCGTTTTGAGTCTGACTTTTCTCTACTCGTTGAAACTTATATTTTGGGCCTCTCTTTCTCGGTCTTTCAGTAGAAGGGTACATTTTTTGTGTTGCGGGCTTTGTGCGGCAATTCTTCCAAATAAATCCAACTTTTAGTTCGTCAACTTGTTCAAGTACATTGGCAGAGGGTTGTAATTTTCGTACCTGAGTTTTTTCGATCGGAGCTTGAAGCCAATTGGAACATGAAAAAGACATGATTTATTTGGATAAATGTTTTTTTTTCGGTTTTCAATTTGTTTACATAAGCCTTGAGGGCCTCTTTGGCCTTCCTCAATTCATTCAATTGAATTTGCGAGGCCTTTAATGACTTTCAACGAAAATGATTTTCGAGAATTTCAATTATTTTCACCAGGGGATTGCAACAGATAAAATTGTCGAGACGAGATACCATTTTCGAAAACAACAAAGAAATATTTTCGCGTTGGAGTCAAAATGGAAACAACATCCAAATGTTTCCAACGCAACGTCACTTTTTTTTTTCTCGTCATTGAGTTTCCATTGACGTGGTAAACGAAGAAAAACAATGCAAAAATTGTAGCTTTACGTAGCGGTATCAGTATTATCAACAAGTGTATTTTCAAGCCCCCTTTATCCATCTGGCCCGCAGATTGAGTGACAAAACGAGAAGTACTTTCGCGTTTTCCACTTTCTACACTGATCGGAAGCGAACGCACGCTCCCGAAAAAGAAGGAAAAATAAAAAATTCTCACTGACAGGTATCGATAGGATTGTTTTTATCCGGCGGATGTCACATCGGAAAAGTGTAAATAAATTATACCAATTTTTGAAACCGTTCTATTTTTTTTCTCCAAATATACGAGTGGAACGAATAATACGTCAAACTTCGGAACGTATACACAGTAGGAATAATCACGGGATATAAATATAAATTTGAGTGGGCAACGAGCCAGTTATGGAACGATATACATACTTTGCCTCATTTTTTTTTCTCTCCTTTCGGTGTTAATTGATTCTCTGAATTAATGAATTATTCGCGAATATATAAGCCATCAGAGCCAAACGACTTTTTCACTTGTTTCAGCTTGACTCTCCAGTTTTGTAACTCTCGTAGGCCGTTGGATTGATCCCTCGATCTAACGGAGAAAAAGAGATTCAGAAAAAGAGAAACTAAGAGAGGGGAAGAGAAAGATCGAGCAATCCCCAAGCAGAGGGCAGTTTCGAATCAGGCATTAATCCGGGACTGTACGAACGCGATCCTTACTCTGAGCTTTCTCATCCCTTGCTTTTGTACTTTTCCCTGCACATATATATCGCAGTTGCAACGAGAAATACTAAATCTCCAGTTATTTTCGATTTCCCTTATTTCCAGTCATTTACGTTGATACAGGCTGGAGGGAAAAGGGCTGTCCGTTCTAAAATACATTTTTCAGCATAATTCCTACGTGCAGTCGTTCGGGACGAGCGTGACCACTTTGAAATTTGAAGGCTCGTTGAGCTTAAAATATAAGAGTAAGAATAACAAAACCGTTACTGCCAGATAAGGCATTTATCCAACTAGTGATTAAATCAAGAAAATTTACGAGAAAACCTTGATGTTTGTTTAAAAAAAATGGATTAGCTAAACAAATTCAGAATACACTCGTTTGACCCGGGTAACCTTGCGCAGGGTCGAAAGTGTCTATTCAAAAATACGGTTTTCGTAATAATTCGTATCAGTTGGTAGTCGTTCGGAGCAAGTATAATTGTAATATGAAAGCTCGTCAAGCTCTTCAAATTGTAATTCGAAAAACTCGTCAAATTTGTAATTCGAAAAACTCGTCAAATTTGTAATTCGAAAAACTCGTCAAATTTGTAATTTAAAAGCTCGTCAAATTTGTAGTTTGAAGTAAAAAAATGTGTAATTTGAAGCTCGTCAAATGTGTAATTTGAAGCTCGTCAAATGTGTAATTTGAAGTAAAAAAATTTGTAATTTGAAGTTCGTCAAATTTGTAATTTGAAGTTCGTCAAATTTGTAATTTGAAGTTCGTCAAATTTGTAATTTGAAGTAAAAAAATTTGTAATTTGAAGCTCGTCAAATTTGTAATTTGAAGCTCGCCAAATTTTGAATGTAAAAGCTCGCCAAGCTTAAGAGGGCACCTGCGAAAAAAGTTCGATGCAGCCCCAGCTCGCGGCGGTGAAACAGAAACAACAAATACTTACAAATTATGGTTTCCCACTGCTAATCCATCTCCTAAAATATGTAACAGAATAAAATGGTTGAGGTCCCAGAATGTATGTATCGAATACAGCTACGTGGCTCTTCTCCCCTCGAAGTCCTGATATTAATAAAACTTTTTATTTTACAGCATTTCTATCACGATGCTCGTATGGTAATACAAGCTGTAATTTTTTTTCGATTTAAGACATTTTGGGAGAAGACAGTCGTACGTCTATCAATGCAACATTGTCTGATCAAATTTCATGAAATTCTCAAGAGTCGTATAGGACCAGTTTTTCGATCGGCTGTACCGACCGAGTCGCGATACGTCCCCTCTTAAAAAATAAGAGTTTGAATGATAAAATCGTTATAGTCACGAAGATTGTTTTCAAAATGTAAAATCTTCGAAAACCATCTTTATATCTACGCGTACATACGCACCTGCAAGTACGTACAATACACGATATAACAAGCCAAAAAAAACTGATCCTTCCCTACATTGTTCCGAAAACAATGCTCGGAAACATCCCCTAATTTGTCTGGGATTTGCTAAAGTCTCCTACATCTCCCAAAGTCGATTCATCCCCTGGCTCGTCATCCCCATTCTTTTCTATGGGCTAAGCAGACTTATGGATTCCACCCGCGCTGTTTTCGCAGCATAAACAGTATTTCTTTTTTTGTTTTTCACTTACTTCAGAGTACTATATTTGGCATACGATACCCGATTAAAATGATGGGGTGAAAAGGGGCAAAATGTTTACCGTATCACAAAAAAATCGAATAACAAAAATATGTCGTATGATTCGAAAAAAGAATTTGTGAAAATGAAAAAAAAAAAGATCGAAAATTTTGTTTCGTTGATCGAAACACCATAGAAAAGAGAATTACGGTCAAATGTTAGCCAATATTATACAATCAACAAAAAATCCATTTTCATAATTTCTTACATTTTTTATTTAATTCATATCAACTCAGTTACCAAAACCAGGTTCGAATAAAAATCCTCCACGAGATTTTTTAAAACTCCTTCAATTAGTAACATTTTTTATTTCATTACTCACATCGTTTATTTCAATATATTCATATTTTATATATTTATTTTTAATTAACTCCACTAATATATTATAATTACACACAATATAATTATTTTCAATATAATTACTCCAATAAATAATAATTACTCATATATAATATAATTATTATTCCTATGAAAATATTGTTTTTTTTTTTATTTGCGAACAAATAAACAGTCAAAACATTTTCGAACAATTGTATTTGCTTTAATAAGTTTTTCTTTAAAAAAACTTCGATTTTCCAGTCATGTCAGTGAGTCAACCCTTGAAACGTCCCTCTTTCGCCGTTATCCCGATCCGTGCAAATGCGTCCACGACGAAGAAAAGGGACCAAACGCGGACATTGATAGAAAAAAAGGCGCGGAAAAGGGAAATTGTTTGGATTTGAGAGTCGCGAGTGCACACACGTGTCGTCTCCTACCAACGAATATTTTCCAATGTCCGTGTAAATATGTTAGCGAAAGTATTACGTATGGATAGGTATGCAATGTGTATACGTATAGAAATGAGTGAAAGAGGAGTGCGCTCAACGTTGTAGGACTCTCCGTTGGAGAGCTCTCGCCCAAACCTCTATCTCCCTATCTCGGGTCCCCTTAAAGCCCTATACCGCGCGCTACACACTCACGTTTATCAAATAAATCAACACGGCTACTTACACACCTATGAAGAGATTCTGCCCTCCTCCCAACCTCCCCCCGCCCCACTTCCGGATCCGCGGACTCATCTCTCTCATCCATCATGGACACCGACAAAAAATCCTCCTGTCCTTCCAGCGATTCGTCGTGTTTCGTATTGTCGCGTCGCGTGATTAACACGATACCTTTTTTTTTTTGTTTCTTTTTTTTTTTTTTTCTTTCTCCTAAGAGCGTCCTCGGTTTATACCGTACGAATTTCATTGTTTGTCTCGTTCTTTTGTGCGGGGCGTTAGAGTGGGGGTAAAGAGGTACAGGTATAAGAATTTCAAATAGGAGAATAGTTATAACGACAGGAGGGTAGTAATGGATTACGAGATGTGTTAATAATCAGTGATAATTATTGTTGCTATTATTTTTTGTTCGAGTTAATATTGTTGTAAAATGGAGGGATAACAATGGCCATAGTAACAATGATGACGACGATAATTCATATTACTACGTAATGATGTGCGTGAAAAATAGATAAATATCGATACTATTTATTGTAATAACGATGGAATAGGATTAGGAGCAATAGTGTCAGTAAAAATCAATAGAAATGTGAGAACTGATAATTAATCAGTAATATGATATCAACAATAGCTTTTTAAAAATTATTATTATATGAACAATGTTAGATATAAACAATTAATACCAGTAATAATAAAAATAGCTATGGTAATATCAAATAAACAATGTGTGACAAAGAAATTACAGTCATTATTACTATTATTGTAGCTGTTACTTTTGTTCCAGTTATCAAATGAATAGATAAAATAAAAAGAATAACAGCAATTATAGCAATGGTAATTAAGGGTGACGTTGAAGACAATAAAATTCGTAATTAAGAGTAAAAATAGGTATTAATAATGAAGATAGTCATTTTTTTCAAATAATTGGAAAACTCAGAAGAGCAGGAGAATTTTCTGAGAGCAGGCTTCTTGAATTAATGACTACGCGATAATTAATAAGAGCGTGGCAGTTTATCAAAAATATTCATTTGATAACAGGCCTTTTCGTTGACGTTCCGTTCACATATTTCAACGATATGTGAAAACAAATTGGAGAACAGAAAAATGTTACGTAAAATTTTCATTCGACGGAGATAATTCGATATTTATACTTATCAGCAGAGCACAGTCGTTCGATGGTTGTTTGTCATGTTCGTTGAAAAGTAAACTAAAAACGAATAGTAAATACTGAAATTAAGAATTTTCCATTCGCAACGATGAGCTGGCAATTCGTTCGCGGGAAATTCCATGGGAACCGGAAATTCATGAATATAGGCAGACACACCAATACGCATGCGCAAGTCCGTGAAACGCACGTGCGCACGTCGACTCGAGGAGAATCAAAGGGCTTCGAAAAAATCGGGATGCACTTAGAAGCACGTACTCGTCAAGTAGAGGGGCATTCAGTCAGAGTCTGCGAGTTCGTAGAGTCAAAGCAAGGACCCTTGCACCGTTAATGCCGGCAAGAGAGCCAAGAGAGAACCAAATCCGAGAGAGGAAGAGAACCACTAAAAGAAAGAGATGACGAGACAAAAAGGGAGAGGGAGAAAGAAAAAGAGAAAAGAGAGGAAAAAGATGGCCAGTTAAATAAAGATGCCCGAAGAAAGAGATTGATTAATCGATTGATATAATTTATTCTACACCAGTGGACTTTCGGACAAAATAATGAAAATACAGTAAATAATCAAAAAAAAAAAAAGTAGCAAAGCAAATTAAGCAGAATGAAATAATACAACGAAGAAAATTGTGAAAATCAAATAAACAGCAGAAATCGAACTTAAAAATCTAAGGAGAAAAAACGAACTAAGACAGTCATCCACGAACGGCAAGACAAAATGCAATCAAAATTGGGAAATAAATAAACCGATGGCCGATGAGAAAGCCGAAAAAAGGGAGAAAGCCAGAGAGCAAGAAAGCTAAAAAAAAAAGAGAGAGGGAGAGAAAACGCAAAAAAGCAAAAGAAAGGGAGGGTGATCAAGAAAACGAAAAAAAGAGAGAGAGGGAGAGAAAACGCAAAAAAGCAAAAGAAAGGGAGGGTGATCAAGAAAACAAAAAAAAGAGAGAGAGAGGGAGAGAAAACGCAAGAAAGTAAAAGAAAGGGATGGTGATAAAGAAAGCAAGATATATATAGAGAGAGAGAAAGAGAGAGAAAAACTGGATTTTTTACACTGACGTCAACGGGAGAGAGAGGGGTACTGAAAGCGTAAGGGAGAACTCTGTTCTTCAAATCTCTCCCTCCCCCTCCCGCTGTCGTGCAAAACGGAGTGAGAATCACGTCGCCTGGCGTTTTTACCAAGTGCTCTATCGTACAATCAGGCTCTTACGTGTTCCGTGTATGCGCGCCCGTACATGGATTTCCATCCGACGAAAGGGTTCAGCCTACCTCTCTGCGCTGCCCTTAAATCGTGTTAGTTACGTCGTCTCTTTGGCTACTGACGTGTACACGGGACGAGGGAATACTTTGAATCCATCGTAGCTGCGCAACGATGACTATCGTGCCTCGTTCTTTCGGGGACAGTCCCCGATATCAAACGCCTTCAAAAGTACACCCACGCTTATGTATAATAGCGTGTTCGTGGGCGTATATATAGAATGTGGAAGGCCCTTCAGCACGGATGAGGGAAGGGCAAGAGATGCCCCCCGTTCGAGGACGTCGCGCCCTCTTTGCTTCCACTCGCATATATACATACAGGGTGTCCCAGGTAAGAATGTCATCCGTGAAATATGAAGTTGGGTGTAAAATTTCGAGTCGATTTATATAAGCATGTACGGTTCCCGGATCAAAGCCTGAATTGTTATTAATTTTTAAAGGCAACCAATCAGGCACGCCCCTTCAGCGAGCTTAGCCTCGAAATAATGATTATATATAGACGTCTAGTGTCATATCGCAAGTCCACGTTGATGTTTTTTTATACCTTGGAGACAAATCTACAATTTAATTCGCATTGAACTCTCCATTTCTAGGGAAAATGTCGAAAAAATATTCTGGAAAGGTTTTTCGCATTTTCCCAGTCTAATTTTGCACTTTCGGCAAAATTTCGGTCATATTCGTAATCAGCGGAAAATTCCCGATCAAATAGACTCTTTTAAGAGTTTCAAAACGGAAAAAAATATTTTTCGACTTTCCCGGCCACTTTTCCGGAATCTAAAAAATCATGAAATTTCAAAAGGTCATAGGGTAAGCTTCTTATTAGGTATGGAGATTCATTGGATGGGTTTGGAAAAGATTTTTGCCTGACTTAAATAATGACGTTGGATTCGTATCGATATCTCCCATAGTTTTCCCGGAAAGTCCACTTGAAAAATTGCAAAAAAAGAGGCAAAGGGGTATGTATGGAAAAATTGGCAAAAATCGATGGTCGAACTTTGAAATTCTGCCAAAAATCGAAAAAT
>JAPYZJ010001801.1:0-19922 GCA_030522765.1 Ophioninae sp. B BG-2022a
ACCTATAGTGCGTCCACAGCCGACTTAGCTACACTATACCGCATTCGCCGAGGACACGGGGAAACTGTGGAAAACCCGTGCCGGTATAGACAGCCCTGTCTTTGCCTGATTCTTTGGTGTACACACTCCGTATTGAAGTATCTACATCAGAGTCTCATAAAAAACGGCCTTCCGCTCACTGGTCGATGCGCCAGCCAGAGCACGGCTAAACGGTCACCGCACCAAGTATCAGCCTCTCGCGATGCTGCTTAACTTCGGTGATCGCCCGAGCCGCATTCCGACCGCCCAGCCACCAGCGTCGGTTAATTTTGAATTAGTAATTTATATTAATTCATTTTCGTAATATTTTATTAATAATTTTTTACTTCAAATTTGTATTAATAACTTTTTAGTTCTTATTTTCTATTCGTAATTTGTCATCAGTCATTTAATTTTCAAAATTTTTTGCTCGTTTGGGTTTGTTTATTAGTAATTTCGTATTCGTAATTTTTGATTAGTGATTTTTATTCCTAATTTTTAGTTAATAATTTTTATTCGTAATTCTTATTCCTAATTTTTTATTTGTAATCTTTTATTCGCTAAATTTATTCCTAACTTGGATTCAGGGATAATATTGGATCCCTATGAAGATACAGGTATGTAAGTACAAGTACGGGTTCTCAAGCGGATTCCTAATTAAATTTTCGCCGATGGTAACTGTCAGTATAAGGTATTCCCGGATGGCTTTACAAATCGATGAGCCACAAAGTATCGAGCTCCACATTGGATGATCCTTTTCCGCACATCGATGCAAATAGGTCAGAAGTAAAGAAGAAAGGAATTGACAGTTGGGAGGACGAGGTTTAGTCAGACATCGAACTATCGAATCCGCAAGTGATTTGTAATTCATCGTTTGTAAATTTATCAATCCAATACCCCCCTCCCGCCTCTCAGTATGACGAGGATAAAAAAAAGGGAAGAAAAAGTGAAGGGTTGAAGGACCCGGAGAACTGGATTGTCGAAAGGAGACAAATTTAAATGTCAAAATATATCTTGGAGTGTTCACAATGATACGTATCATATAATTATTAACATAAAGGAGCGACGAGCCTCGTCGTCTCATAAGATAGACTGCTTCCCTCGGAGCTGTCAATCATAAACTTCCAGAGGGAAAGAAAGGGGGAGGGGGAAGGAAAAACTTGATCCTGAGAAAAGGGCTAGTTAGGTATGAAGGAAGGTTTGGTCTCTTATAGGCTGTTCTGGTTATGATCCTCTCCAATGTGGAGGCAAATGTATTCGTGTAACGTTTTGTCAAGGATGACGAAGGCACGTTTTGAAGAATCGGCCTCAGGTCGATTTTTGCCTTAACCTATCTCCCTCTATGCATAAATATTATAATACGAAATTATGCATTTTATTTACGATTGAAATAACCCTATGTTTATCCCTGATGGACTTTGGACCCATTGGCACGCAGCAAGCGCCCTCTCCCTTCGTGGAGACGAGAAAAAAAGGGCCGTCAAAGTGACGGCGCCGAGTTTTTCAATTGCGAGATGTATCATATGGTAGGAAAGTGGAATAAAGAGAAGTTGGGGCTACACGGTCATGATTGGAGACAGGTAAAAGTAGTGACCGGTCCGGCCGTCCCTTTGACGGCCCTTCGATCCTCAGGCAACGACAATGAAGCTTCCTCCGGTCACCCTGATTGTCACTTGTTTCCTGTTATAATTCTAGCCAACCTACAGCTTTGACCATTTTTCGTTCTCGAGACTTTTTTTTGTCGGGCCCTCATTGTGGAGTTTAAAATCATGGCAAGGTCGCGGGGGCCACTCGTAACCCTACTCCTTGAGAACCGCGAAACTGTCGATTCGGGTGACCGATCCGTTTGTCCAAAGGTCTTCTTGACGGCCATTGGAAACTCGGCTTGGATTAATAAACTCGGACATGAGTGACGCAGAGCGTAATCTTTCGCCATTGTACAGTCACTTCCGGTACTGGAAACTCCTCCCCAATCCACTTTTCGACGGCCCGTCAACCTTTTTCAAATCTTTTCTCTGCGTCCTTTGAATATAATGATGAATAATCGACGATCGGTCTCCGACTATCGCTATTTCCAATTTGCCAATTTTGACGGACCCTAATGGCGTCAGGGGAGGGGCTGATCCGGTCGGGGGTGGATCCTGTCGAGTATTGTCCGAAGTGGAACTTGATCGCAAAGCTTGAGGGAAAAGGAAGCGAAAAACGGTAACGACTTACCAAGCTCCCGTTCGTGACGGATTCCAGCCCTTTACAATGAAAGAAACCGTTCATTCTCGAATCTAGGCATTTATATTCCTATCCCACGAATTTGAAATTGGAAAACTCGGAAACATTTTTTTGTGGAGATTTCTATTTGCTTCGAGTCGCAAACTATCAAAATTAAGGGGTGTACATTTTATTCTGATGTTACAAAAATTGTCGAAGTTATGGGTGATTAACTAGGCTGACTCAACAATCTAGTTACTTCTTTCCCACACTTTATTCGCGACTATCTCAAAATATAGCTTCCAAAATATTCGAGAAGCATTTCTTTTTATTTATAGAAAGATTTTGAAACGAAAAGAAAAAATGTAGATAAAAATCACATGTATTCATGGGGAGCATAGACAGTGCCATTGGGAGATATTTCTTGTCGGCCCGCAATAACTTCCCTCCCAGACAAAATACATTGATAACAAACAATTGTCGATATACCTCAATATTTATACTAGTGAATAAAAAAACTTGGGACAAATCGGACGAATAGTTTTTCAAATAAAAATTATAAAAAATTCACCTCTTTCCTTCACCGTCTACTTTTCCTGCTTCGTCAACTAAAACGGCCAGCTTCTTCTCAGACATTGAAATTTTGGATCTTTTTCCTCTTTTCCTTATTATCTAAGCACGGGTGCCTTCTAAAACTCAGCCAGTGACATTAAGGCTGCACACCCTTAAGGGGAATCTCCAAAATAATTTCACAGACAACATCCGGATGAAAATCTTAAAAAAAAACTTTTAAAAAATCTTTAAAAAGTACAAATCCATCCAAACCCCTACCCGAGTTCGATGAACATTTTCCAGTTTCTCTGTCTTCAGCAGGAGGTCACAGGGAAACTAGAAAACGGAGAAAACCCGACCCAATACGAACAACTGTATTTTTACTAGCTTCGTGATTCATCATGATCGCGATTATCACTCCTATCACCAGACCGTCAGCATCCAATGAAGTACTCCCCTCAACGGTCATCCATCCCAGTATTGGCCCGCAGCTAGTGATTCGCGGCGCATGCGCATTCAATCTTCGCGGTTTTTCATGATTCCACACATATGTGAAGAATCCGAGACGCTTCGTCAGATTCAGCCATTAATATAATTTGTCAGTGGCATACGCCGCCAATAATGCCGCGGTTTTCCGCACGATTTGGCAAAAAAGTACCTACGAACGACGCGTGTGCGATCGTGGCCTTTCCCAGATGAAAAAAACAAGCATCCTCTTCTCCTCTCCCTCTCTTTTCGAGCGCCCACCATAAAAAGGCACCAACCATCATCGGGGACACGCCGACCGAAGCGCTTTTTGTTTTCTTCTCTCTTTCTCTCAAAACGTGCGCACGTCACGTAGTGGCGGTCAAGGATGGTGGAGGGGGGCGTAAGCCGCAGTCGCGTGGAAAAAACGACGGTTTCCAATATGTTAGTTGGATGAAAAAAAAAGCGGAAGAAAAACGTACTCGAAGCAACAAGGTGGGGGGATATACGGGGGTGCATAGAGGAGGGGGAAAGGGAGGAAAAGCCACAAAAGCCGTTTAAGGCAAGTAAAAGAAACCCGAACTCATAAAAAAATGCACCGATTTGTTCGTACTCTCAAAAATACGATGTTAACATAGAAATATCTCATTTCATGAAGGAAATGCCAAAAATGTTTATTTATTCAAAGTTTTTAATTAAATTAATCAATTTATAGTTTTTAGTTGTCCAAATTCTTGGAAAATCGTAATTTATTTTTCATTATTCTCTAATATGAATACGTTAATTTAAGCAATCATTAATCAATATAAATGTTTTTTTCAATAATGACATTATTTGGTAATAATTATTTTTAATATTTGATTAGCTTTATAATATTATTTTGTGATTGTGATATTTATATGCATGAATGTAAAAGATAATTGTAATTATATTATTTGACATCATTCCACTTTATTTGTTATTAATAAATTGTCAATAACTTCATAAGACGAAAACGTTGCTATCTTTATTACGATTCCCCTACAGTTAATCTCAACTTTCACCAAAATTGAAATATATCAATTACATTTCCATTTACACACCACAGCCCAGTGCCTTTTCTATTCGATGCATCTTCAATATCCAATCGAGTGATCGAAGCGAAGTTTGGGATGCTTTAAAAATTATTTGGCAAATTGGGCACACGAGATCGTGGCGTTAAATCCTCTCGGAGGAAACGAATCTGTGGATTGATCGGTCCTGAGATAGGGCAATATGGGAGAAAAGGGGGAGAGAGCGAGAGAGAGAGAAAGAGTCAGAGAAAAGTATTGGCTGGTTATGGGACCGGGAACAGCGAATTCACGGGCGAGCTGGCTAAGCCAAAGATTGGTTTAGTTGCCACGAAGGCACGCCACATCGTTCCATTACGCGTCACCGAGCAGCGGAGACTGCACCATCAAACGATTCATCTATATATATATATATATATATATATATATTCATATACCCTTATATACAGCTGAATACTTCGAACCCACTTACTTTAACCCAAAAGTGATTCTGAGGACCATATCTTTTACGCAACGTAGACTTCCGGGACAAAATATAAGGACGGTCCTCAAACTTTCCAAAATCACTTAAGTGACATCCGGTATATATCCAAGCAGCAGCATAATACTTTGAACCCATTAATATGAATTTAAAGTGATTTTGAGGACATTATGTTTTATGCATCGTTGAGTTCGGGCACAAAATGTGAGGTTGGTCCTCAAAGTTTTTAAAATCACTTTTCGATATTAACGTGTATGTATGAACCTAAGGGACATCCGGTATATCCCAAAAAACCATCACCGATTCATTTATATATCCGATTTCATTTTTATAGATTAATACTTTGAAACCGTTATTATTAATGTTAAAGTGATTTTGAGGACATTAGCTTTCATCTAACGTTGAGTTCGGGGACAAAATATGGGGACTGTCCTCAAAGTTTCAAAATCACTTTTCGACATTGACGCGTATATACAAACGCAGTAACATCCGGTATATGCCTACGCGCCCTTCAGACCCTTTTCATCATCCCCTCTCGCTTTGACGTGCATAAAAAAATGTTTCGGGGTTGCCTTATTTTCTCCGCAAGGGAGTATCCAAAAAACGAGAAGGAGAATCGCGGCAGGTGGGTTGTAATGTCGATACGTAAGCTTCGAGTGACGATCTTCATTCCTCGAGAAAGTAACCACTTTTTTCACCAATTCCATGTCACGTTTTACCACGAGCCCTTATTTTTTTTCCACCCTTCTTCCTTCAACGTATGAATAAACAAAGATGGATTTCCTCGGCTATCATCATCGAGAGAAGGGATCTCTATTTTTCACCCCAAGAAACTTTCGTGAGATCGCGTCATCTCTGTTTTTCTTTTTATTTCTTTTTTTCGTTTTTTTTTTGCAACGCGAGAAAAGGATTAGAGGGGAAAAGAGCGGCGAAATTCTTTTTTTTTTTCTCGGGGTAGGTCGATATATATATTTTTTTCTTTTTTTCGTGAAATTCGAGAAAAGGATTAAATCGGCCCGAGATTTACCGCAGACGAGTCACCCTCCGAGTAACGCTCGATGCCAATTTCGAATGATCCCGAAGATATCGTCGAAAATATAGGAGTTTTTTTTTTCAAGGGGGGATGGGTTTCTCCTCAGCTGGTGGAATTTCGTGTTCCGTGAGAAAGGAGTAAATTCTTCATCGAGAACGAATTATTTCGTAACGCAGGTTTGCACGGTGGTCGAGGGATCGAGGTAAAATTGACATTTTTGGGGGTATTTTTTTAAGGGTGGCTTTACAGTCTGATTACTGATATTTTATTCGTTAAAAAATATCGTCTCGTTCTATGTCAAAAATGGCACTGTTTCGGGTTCCGTATATTTGAGTTAGTATTTCTTCTCCCACGTTCAAATAATTATCGAAAATCTGTATGTTGCCACTTTTTTTTGTATAACCGAAAATCGAAGTTTATCTCCAAACTTTTTGGCAATTTTTTTTTACATTGAAACAAATCTACTTCTTGTGATACGAAATTTTGTGCACCTTCCTATTATGGGTTTGTTTGGGTCGTATGGTTTGTTTGGGTTTGTTCGAGTTTGTTCGTATTTGTTTGGATCTGTATGGGTTTGTTTGGGTCTGTATGGTTTGTTTGGGTCTGTATGGGTTTCTTTGGGTCTGTTTGAACCTGTATGGGTTTGTGTACGTTTGCTTGGGTCTGTATGGTTTATTTTGGTTTGTTCGAGTTTGTTCGGATTTGTTTGGATCTGTATGGGTTTCTTTGGGTCTATTTGAGCCTGTATGGGTTTGTGTACGTTTGCTTGGGTCTGTACGGTTTCTTTTGGTTTGGTCGAGTTTGTTCGGATTTGTTTGGATCTGTATGGGTTTCTTTGGGTCTGTATGATTTGTTTAGGTTTCTTTGGGTCTGTTTGAGCCTGGATGAGTTTGTGTACGTTTGTTTGGGTCTGTATGGTTTGTTTGGATTGGTTTGGGTTTGTTTGGGTCTGTATGATATGTTTGGGTTCTTTTGGGTCTGTATGGGTTTGTGTGGATCTGTATAGATTTATTTGGATCTGTAAACGTTTGTTTGGGTTTGTATACGTTTGTTTGCGTTTGTTTGACTTTACATGAATTTGTTTGGGTCCGTATATCTTTTCCAGCCGAAAAAAAAAAATCCCTAGCGAAGACGAAATTCGGCGCCGTTTACTGTGTCAAACCGTGACGAAAATAATTCTCGCACATTGAACATCGCTACCCCGCATTTTCTATTTGGCCTGTGCTCGGACAGGAACGGAAATCGTGACACCGATTGTGTTAGCATTTTCTCTCTTCCTCTCTCTCTCTCTCTCTCATTCTCTCATTCAGTCTATCCCTTGGACTAGGCCGCCCACACTCGTTTCCCGTTCGTCCACTCGCGCCCACTGTGCCCTGAACGGTTTGATAGATCGGCCGACGAAACGAAGGGGGTAGTTTGCTTTAATCGATCCTGTAATCGCCGGTCGACAGTTGGTCCGACGGGCCTTTTTGTCCGGGCTTAGATGGATGGTGCCATTTACATTTTGTCAGTCCGACATGCGCCCACGTGCGAGAGAGCTGACCTCCCGCGCTCGCGCTATCATATCTATCAACCCTTGCGAACGAGCGCCAACCGTCGACCCGATCCTGGATACGTGTCGGTGCGAAACTTCTCTCCTCCTCATCCTCCGTACTGACGCTCTTCCAATTTTCTCTTCCGTCCACACGCGTACATAAATATTTACGGAGCAAAACGATTTTTCGATCCTCCCGGCCAACGAGATTTTCCCCGTCGTTTGAGCACTCTTTTATTTCTTTTCAATGCTTTGGTCACTTTGGGGACTGATGGGTCCTCGAAGTTTCAACCAATTTGGAAAATCTGACCGATTCGTAAAACGACGATTTTTCGGCTCATGCGTGAAATACTTCGCCCCATTTTTAATAATTAGTTTGGTTGCTTTTTGTCTTTTTCAATATTGTTGATAATTTATTTGAGCTTTTTGGATAATTTTTTTTCATCATTTTTTTATTATTTTGTTTTCCGATAATTTTTGATAATTGGTTTGAGTTTTTTGGATTTCTTACACTTACTTGGACTTAAGATAATTTGAGCTTTTTTTATATTTTTTGATAATTTGAGCTAATTGAGCTTTTTGGATAATTTTTTTTCCATCGTTTTTTACTATTTTGTTTTCGGATAATTTTTGTTAATTGACTTGGGTTTTTTGGATTTTTTACACTTAATTGGACTTTCTTATCGTAATATTTGGTAGTAAATATGAGTTCTTTTTTTATAGGTTTTGATAATTATTTTGAATTTTTTCATAAATTTTCATATATAATTTAAGCTTATAGAAGTGAATTCTATTACTGAATAAGTTAATTTCGAATAAAGTTGAATTAATCCATTCCGAATAAACTGCACCTAATTTAATTTAAATAAAATTCAATAAATTCGGACTAAACAAAAAGGGTAATAATTTGAATAGTGTTGTCAATAAAAAAATGATCTTTTTTAAATTCACCATCTTTTAAGCTGCGTGTTAGCACGAAAATTCTATTTGCGAATTTTTCGAATATCGGTGGATCAAAGAGGCCGAAATTTTTAGTCGCGTACGTACCACACGGCAAAATAAAATGGAAAATGAAAAAATGCGATTTGAAAAATCCGCCGTGTCTGTATCTCCGGAGACCCGTCCGACTCGTTGACGCGTGAGATCTCTCGTCGTTGTGGGGAATTCGGGTCTTTTTGTCAACGAGAAATTATACCTATGTATTTTGTGAAATTTAGGTACGGGTGTGGCGAACAGACGGGTGAAAGAAGTGTCCGAGAAACGAAGTCGTGGAGAGTACCAAGTGACAGATCTGTCAGTACAGATGATACCTCGCTGAAAGTCGTGACCAGGTGTTCCCTGATTTTTTTCTCTCTTCCTGGCTGAAAATTCTTTATATTTGTATTTTCAATTTGCTATATTTATTTTTGTATCATTCTCACCCGATTTTTAGTTTTACGAAATTTCCCGTCGCCTTCTTTTTGTTTGCTTTTTTATTAACTTTTTATTTGTTTTTAAATTCATTTTTTAAATTTAATTTGATTTATATCAGTTTATTAGTTTAGCTTCTCAATTATTGTCGTTATATTTTTAAACAATTTTTATTTGTATACAATATATTTTGTTTCATAATTGTGTTTTTCCCTTCCTCTCTTTATCTTTCCGGCTGTGGATTCTTCATATTCTTATTTTCAATTTGTTCTATTGATTTTCCTATTTCCTACATTATTTTTCATTGTAAGAAATTTCTGTCCCAACGCTCTGTGTTTACTTTTTATTTACTTTTTATTCATCGCCCGTTAATTTTTTTGGTTATGTCTGTTTAAGTCGTACTATGTTAGCTCAGTTTTTTTTTTATTATCAGTATAATTTTTTTAACACAATTATTGATTTTGTTTTTATTTCTATTTACTGTATTTTGTTTTCTAATTTTTTTATTACGATTCCTTGCTCAAAAGTTTTACTGATGCATAATAAATTCTATCATTGTCAACTTTTACTCTCTTTCTCTCTCTCTTATTATTTTAGGTTATATTGCGTTTTTTGGTTATTTTCGGTTAAAATTACGTTTTTTGTACGTTTGTTATATTATTATTTTGTTATTACTTTCTTATAATTTATATATTTATTTTGTTCACATTTCTGTTTTAGCTTAAATTTCTCAAAAGTTTTTTTACTAAAGCATAATAAAATCCAGCATCGTCATCAACATATGTCTCTCTCTTTCCATTTTGCTGTCTCTTTCGAATTCTATTGGCAGTAATATAGCCATGATTCCGTCGTCGTTTGGCATCTGCCGGATAATACCTTAGGATTAGAAGCTACCACCAGAAAAACGGAGGTACGTTCAACCAGATACATACGATTTTCCATTGGATGGAAGATCAGGAGAAACAAGATCGAGAGAGTAAGGGGTGAGGGGGAATACTATTTTCGAATCAATATTTTCTCCCCCCTCGTTTCCTTTTCTATTTTTCCCCCTATCGGTCGTTATAAACGGATCGATCATCTTTCAAACGGTTCGACGAGTAACCCCATGCACTCGATGATATCAGATAAGATTTACGTGAGAATCTTCGAACTCACTTAAAAATCACGATTCTCAACTGATTCGAAAAAAATAAGGATTTAAAATCATTAATCGATTTTCCTCGACGATTCAATTGGCACTTTTAATTAATTTAATTAAGGTCTAGCTGATTTACTAGTCAATAGTATATCTATAACTTTTTGAGTCCGGAAATAGAAAAATACAATATATTTAAGCATAATAACATTCATCATGAGAACATAATTATTCGAGAAGTGTTGCTGATAAACGTGTTCAATTATTATTATTAATTATTATTAGTAATAAACATGTTATTATTAGTAATGGATGTTTAATTATTATTATTTGATTAAAGTTCAGTTAAAGCTCAACTAAAGTTCAATTATTATTATTAATTAGTATTAGTAGTAAACATGTTCAACTATTAGTATAAAAAATAAAGTACTAAAATGGCAATCAGCTTGACTCGAGTCGTCTTACCAACCACGATTTTGTAAAGCTGTTCCCGAACAAAATAACGAACATCGTTTCCGCTTTTTGCATAGTTTGTATCTAATCGCGATTTATTAATATTTCCGTTCCAAAAATCAATCCGCACGTATTTCTCAAATTTCGCGTGTTAAATGCATTGATTTAATTAATTAATTATCGTCGGATTTCCTCGGTAAGGTATACTGAATTTTCGCTGTCTTAATTCTGAATTCCTATATTACAGCATATAAAAAATCAATTTTGTTTCTAATGAGAATGTTCAGGCACATACTACCTTAATGTATTTTACTTCGAAAGGATTCGACGTAAGAAATGGTGAATCAGCGTCGATTTTATGACGCGAAAAGTTCATTTCCGGTATGCGATTTTTCGACTCACCTCCAAAGCGTAACAACGGTCGTACGGTTCACTCGCCCATTTGCCGATGAAAGAGCCGAATCTGGCGCCTCTGGGAATGTCCTTTCTCGCACGAACGCGAGGACCTCCCATCGACGAGCCACCGACTTCTACTTCCGGTACCGGTGATATCCAGTCCAGCCTCAACTGCTCCTTTGCTTCTCGCTGCTTCATCGTTTCTTCTGCGATCGCAATTATTACGTTTGTCAGCCATTTTGCAATTGAGATTCTAACGAACTTGTACGAATGTAGGCTTTCAGCCAAACGATGACGATATGACTTTCGAGTTTCAGCTAAATCCAAACAAGTTTGTGTCAGATTGGGTTTTCATTCTAACCCAAACAAAATCGTTTGAATTTGAAGTTTCAGTCGAATCCAAATAAATTTGATTGAACTTGAGTCTTCTGTCAAACCCAAACAAACTCTTATGAGTGTAGAGTTTCAGCTAAACCTAAACGAGCTTGTGTAGGATTGGGTTTCCATCCTAACCCAAGCAAGCTCGTTTAAATTTGAAGTTTCAGTCGAATCGAAATAAACTTGTTTGAATTTGGGTTTCTAGTCAAACCCAAACAAACATGACTTTGGGTTTAGCTATTCTTCATAAACAAGCGATAAAGCGATTTCTCTATTCTTCTAACACATACGCAAAAATTACATTTAGCTGTTCTTAAAAATCATGGGCAAAGAGAAAAACCCAGTTTTTGGGTATGCCCTTGCACCAAAATTTCCACAATTCGAAATATTCGCACCCCTTCTTCAGCAAACCGAGTATTCACTCCAGGTAAAGGCCATGACGAACATTACCCCGTGACACACGAGTGCGAGAGAGATAGTCGAAACATTTCAAACCGCGATTTCTCAAGAATAAAACGCTTTCATCCAAAATGGCGAGAGGGGGGACTTTGGTGCCATCGTCCTGAATGCACACAACAAATTTCGTACCGATTGGTTCAGCCGTTTGCGAGTCTAATGGTTTCAAAATTTCGAAGTGGACAGAGGGATGTTTTCGGTTTCTCGTCGCGATTTCTCAAGGATGAAACATTTTTATCGAAAATGGCGAGAAGGAGGCCCTCGGTGCCATCGTCCTGAATGTACACAACAAATTTCGTACCGATTGATCCGGCCGTTTGAGAGAATAGTGGTTTCAAACTTTCGAAGTGTACGGAGGCGTGGATTCATCATGCCCTTAACTTCTCCATTATGTCTCTCAACTTTAGTTCATAAAACGGCCATCAGGTGTTATCGAGCATCGTATAATTGCACGGAACAAAAAAAAAAGGACACCGATCGACTTTCTTTCGCAACAAAAAAAAAATTGAGTACTCACGATAATCGATTCTATAAGAAGGCGTGCATATTTGATTCTCGTTGAGTTCCCAGCTCGATATTTTTTCGTCGTCTCTTTCCGTCGTATGATTGCCAGGAATGGGGGTGCCGATTGGATGGCGTTCGCCGGCTGTCGCCTCCTGATTCCCTTGTCGATCTCCGGACGGCGAGAGATCGAGAGAAACCCCGATAGCCTCGTTGTTTATACGGTGATAGTCTTGGAGGCCCGTCGTCTCGTTGACGCCTCGTAAAGGTAGATTGACGTCCCGAGAACTTCGATTATCCCCGCCGATATAAGAACGCCCCGCCGATTCGTTGTCCTCCATTTCATAGTTCTCGTTCGAGACGCCACCGCCAGAGGCGCCACTCTCGTTCGAAACGTTTCCATCACCGCCGACGACGCCACCGCTGTCACCTTCTCGCCCTCCCCCTGCACCTCCTTCCCCACCTCCCATCGTCCCTGTCGCTTCGCTTTCGTCGCCACTTCCTGAAACAACCGGATCGAACCCACCCGGCCTCCTATGTAGAAAAACCTCTTTGATAATGTTCTCGGGAATAATACTATAGAAAAAGACAAAAAAAGATCGAAAAAACGGCGGGGGGGGGGACAAGAACCGAAAACCGATTTCCAGCAAAAATAAGGTTATGATGGAATCTTTCATTTCTCCCCGTTTTATTCTTCACTTTCCATTAAAAAATCGTAGATTCCGATCGAAAATGGATCTTCATAAAAATTCAAGTTCTTTTCTATAATAATAATAATAATAATAATAATAATAATAATAATAATAATAATAATAATAATAATAACTGTATATATAATTGATAATAACAATAACTGTATATATAATTGATAATAACAATAATAATAATATTACTGTTTTAATCATAATGTTCTTATTTTTCACGATGATAAACTTTACTAATAATTATAAGAATAATAACTATTATTCTGGTTGTTCTTGACAATAATAATTATCGTTAGCAATAACTTATTGTTTTCAACGATAGGAATAATTGTTTACATTAATTAATATACGAATATTATTATTGCTCAACTTTTTATTCTTATCATTGATAAATATTTTTAAACCGATTATTAGTATTATCATTCTTGTTATTATCACTAGTATTTACGACTTTGTTTAAACAAAGGCCCAATAAAACCAATCGATCAACAAGAGCAATAAAAAGCCGGAAAATGCTAATAAATGACCAAAACCCAAAAAATACCAAAAAATAAAAAAGAAAAAAAGACGATTCGACGCGATCACCGGAAACGATTTCCCAGGCGAGGAAAGCTGGAGAAACAAAGGCATAAAATTGCGGATTGTTTCGTTTATCTCGCGGCACCGGGCGTCTGTTTGTGGTTCGCAGGCTACTCGAGCGCGTTTTCAACGTTTACGACCTGACACGAGAGATCCTAGATACACAACGGGCACGATTCAAGGAGGATCGAGAAAGGTGGGAAGGAAGGAAGGAAATCTTTGGTTCGCTATCATCGAATTTTCTACCGTGGGCTTTTCTTTTTTTTTTCTCACGTGACACGGCTCGTTCACTAGTCACAATCGTGATCTCGGTGCATCTCACGAGTGCCACACTTGAGGCCTCGCTTTCGGACGGCAATAAAAAGAAGGAAAAAGAAAAAAAAATGGGAAGGAAAGAAAAAGAATACGAAGATAAAAGTTCATTGAGGAGAGACGATGAATGTTTAGCTCGCGATAAGAAAACGACCCTACTTTTATTGAACGTTTCGTCGTTTTTTTTTTATTTATTTTTTTTACCTAAATATGTATATATATATTTCTGAATAATAAAAATCCACCGACACAGGTTGAGCAGCGTAGGAAATGAAAAAGGGCGCATGTCGAGTGACCGGAGAAAATCTGGTGAAGAAAAAGACACATTTGTACAGGGAAATTATTATTTAAAATTTTTTTGTCTATTATTTGTAATTATGTAATTTTTACTCGAAACATTGAAAAAGATAAAAAATTATTTGTGTCATGGTTAAAATACGATTAAAAGTATGAAAAACTAAAAAAGATTTCTTTCAATCATTTTTATCGATAATTTAATCAATGATGAAACGAAAAATAAATTTAATCACTAATTAATGAATTACAAATAATGAGAATCAAGAAGTCCATCAATAATGGTTTTACATTGATGGAACTTTAATTATTATCCAAACTTTTCAAAATCGAAGAAAAAATAAAAATTTGCTTTTTACCCTGTCAAATCTGGCCCAAAAAAGAGCAATATTTTTTTAATAAAAATATTAATACAAAATATTTTTGTTTGTTTTGAAAAATAAACCTGAAAATCATTTTTGCTTCGTCTTCAGCTCTTTGGATATCGTGTCAAGGGCCAAAAGTTTATTTTCTTTGGCCACCCCTCTCGTGGAGATTAGCCTGTGGAAAAAGACCATCGTTGATCGATTGAACAAACAAACGATCGAATCTTGGAGAGTGGCTACGAGGTACATTAAGGGTGTTAAGGTGGATGATCGTAAAGAAGAGGAACTGATCCTTCCTAGGTTGTCATTTGACATGAACTTGAGTGCATGAAAGTGTACACGTACTCAATGAAGTCATTTTTTGTCGACTTTGCTTTTTCGCTCTACTTGACTTCGAAGGATAATTTGTTGTACCAATTGTTATATTATTATTTATTTATATTCATATAAACATAAATAAATATATATTTTCATTTATGTGTAATTTTTTATGCCCTTGTTTATATTCTTTATCCACAGTTTATTAATTTATCATTATTATCATTATGTAATTATAAATATAACGAAATGTTATTATACAATCATTCCAAATTGAGAATATAAAAATCTATGAAAAATTTATAACATTAAAATATTATAATATTCAATAATATAAAAAATGTATAAAAATTAATAATTGAAAGTTTGAAGATTAATTACATAATAATTATATATGATAATAAATCGACGAAAAATCTTTTTACCGATTTTTACTTAATCGATTTCAGTATTTTACAAACACTTTTTTCCTGATTGGCTATTTCAGATTTCTAAATAGGACACGAAAAAGGATTGAATTTTTTTTCAAAACGTTGTGTTTTATTAAGAAAAAAATCGAGCCCTTGAAAAAAAATAATTTTCGTGACGTTCCAACGTTGCAAACTTCAGTCTCGTTGCTCGATCACCTTATCTTCGTGAAGTGTCACTCATGTCTTTTTCGAGAAGCGTTCATCTCACGAAAAAAAATGAAGCGCAGCCTGGCATCGAAGTGATTTTGAAAAAGAAGACGATCCATCCAAAGGCGTTTATACGTGGGAGCAAAGTGTCTCGAGAGGGCTGTCTCTATTAGGACCTCGATTAGAGATGCCTTAAAGTGGCGCTAAAGGGTTACAGGGCACCAGGGATCGTCTATGGGAACTCGATTTTTCAAACTGCGTGGGAAGGTTCTGACTGATCATTTAAAAAATGCCCTACTTCATAAAACAATATTTTTAAACAAATACTCGATTTTTTAAATTAAAAATTCAACTTGAAAATCAAGTTTACATTAAATGAAAAGAATAGTGAGAAAATATAAATTAAATTAGAAAAAGAAAATATATCTAGTTTCCGTCATGTTCCTTGTGTAATTTTATATTTTTTAATAACAATGAAATTAATCTTTTTTAAATCGTTAATCGAATTTTTTAAATCTAATTATATCAGATTAATTTTTTTACCTGGTGTTATATATTGTGTTCTTTAATGGTAGTTGTTGAATATATTTTTTCGTTTAATTATCAAAATTTATTTGTTTAAATCAATATCTCTTAAAAAATGATTGAAAAAATTTTAAGTAAAAAATTAATCGAAAATAATTCTTCTGTAAATATTCTATTAAAAAATTTAACAATCGATTCTTTTTATTCATTCGTTCATTATTCTATTTATTCAATGCAAAAAATACCTGCATCTACGTTAATCTAAATTGTTGGGGTTTAAAAAAATCGACTTTTAATCAATTCTTTTTGTCAATAATGACGGCCTGGTCTACTCTGGCTCGTAAAGTCCCTAGTAGGAATGAAATGATACTATTGTACGCAGTTCTTTTGGAATATCTCTCGAGGGCCTTTGGAAACGTGAAAAAACAAACAATTTGAACGAACGAGTTGAAAAGATGGAGTACACAACTTTGTATGACGTATGAGCCACATATATACGATACTCAAAAGGATATCAGAAATACGATATTCTCTCGCGTTATCTTTGTGCTCGTCGGGCCTTTGAGCGTGAGAGATTGATAGCGAGAGGAGAGAATATATATATATATATATATTTCTCTTCTATCAATCTCGGTATCAACTAATAAACCTTACATATATACACAATAATAATTCAAAACTGTATTTTCAAAATAAAAATTGTTTGAAATTAATATACCAAATTATTACAAAACATATTTTCCTAGCTTAAAAATATTATTAAATTTTGAAAGTGCATTTTTCAATGATTTTTTAGTGGCATTTTTTGTGACTTAAAACTCTTTTTAATTATTTTTAACAATCTTCGATGTGTATAAAAATTACTTTTAAATATATATATCTATATATATATATAAATAAATTCTCAGTTGCAGATACTGATGCTTGTTAAATAAAGAAATTGCTGAATCGATCAATAAAAAATAAACAAATTAAAAATCAAATTAAAATGAAAAACAAAAAGTCAACGAAAAAATTGTTCAAAAAATAGTTCAAACGACAGATCAATTAATGGAAAGTAAAAAAATACTTAAAAATAATTAAAGCTGCTTGATTAACATCCAAAATGTTATCTTGAAAAATGAGAGAAGGAGAGTGAGATCTAATCTTGACTAGAGGGGTGTCTGATTTCCGCGAAAGCCTGAGATAATTAAGCAAATTGGCATTAGGAGTCGGAGGATAAGAGAAGAGGAAAGGGAAGCGAAAGGAAGGAATGTTGGTGAACTATGACGATTGCAACAGCGTTTGGCACGACGAAGTACGTCTGTATGGACGTTCACACGTAGAGAGGCTAGACCGCACTCGTCTGACCGCATACAGGACGTCCTGGACGATACCAAGCCTTGGTAGAATCTACGTACATATACAAATATATATTTAAGGGGATAAGGTAACTTTGATTCGGTAACATCGATGTAACGTTGGCTGCAAGAACTTTGGGCTGTTTCGAGGACGATCCCTCGACTTTTTATTTCGCTCCGGTCGTTCGGAACGTTTGGCATCTACGCAGTACTGATTATGAGGACTATGAGCTACGAGGACGGTCCTCGAAGTCGGCCAAGGTCATACATCACCGAATAAATAAAAAGGGATTTATATATCATTTGTAATATTTATTATCATTTGTAATATCATATATCATTTGTAATATATTGCATATATTCAGTATTAATATATTGTGCATTAAGATGTTATTATATTAATATCATAAATGTATTATTTATTACCAGTGTATATAATAATATATATTCATATATGATTTATTAAAAATATAAATAATATATAATAAAATAATAATATATTTATATCACTACATTTATATGATATACTATATAAATTTAAAATATAAATATAAATATATTACAAATATATCGTACGTATCAATATATAATCAGTAAAATCCATACACATCCAATGTGCAGCTAATAGCCAAGCTTTCATTTTCGAGATCTTCGATTACTCCAATTGTGATCCAAAATTGCGAAGGAAAATTGTGGATTTCCCTTTTTCTCGATTTTCTCGACTTTTACGTTTTTTTTATTGCACGATTGATCCATAATAACATTTTGATAAAACAAATTTCGTATTGCATCGAACACCAAAAACTTTCGAATTCAAAACGCGTTTTAAATATAATTTTCAAATAATGCGCAGCGTGTTAAAAAAAATACATAAATATTTTTTCTATATTTAAAAAAGCAATAAATAAATGAAGCTGTATTTTTTTTAATGAGATTACACATTCCCTCTCTCTCTGTCTTTATTTTTTCTTGACACGTATCTCATCCGGGAGTATCAGATCTCGTTATCTGGCTCTGTGCATTTCTATTTGCGTGGGGATGAGTGACGTCTTTGGCACAACCGCGCCATCCTGGTTTCTCTCTAATTGCCTCTCGTGGGTGAGCATAAAAAAAAAAAGAACGAACGAAAATCGTGCGGTTGCTGGATCCTGTTTGGGGAACTTTTTCCATGGGTCTATGCTTTCATTCATAGGCCTCGCTTCTGGATATCTAACCAACACAAGTGCACACGTGTTGCGTCGAGCACCGAGAGTGTGACGACAATCTTATCACTCCCGGTGACTTTCGACAAAGTCCTGTTTTCATTATCACTCCTGGTAGAAATTAGGTCAAATTCCCGGCAATAATGAAGGGCTAGTGTTTTATTTATCCCTAGATATCCTACGGTTTCCTCATCCCTGTTTTTCATTTCAATATTAGGGGTCGTGATGATCATTTTATGACACCCAATGTTGTCTTTTCCAAAAAAATGTATTTCCCAAGATAAACTATTTTCATTGACCTAGGGAATATTTTCAGGCCTAGGAAAAATTGGTTAAAAAGTTACCAAACTCACCACTGCTCTCGTAGTCGACCTCCATTTTCGTAAGATCGAGGCAGTCCATTTTTGTTCACTCGAAAGTCCGTCGATTACTCAACAAAAACTCACTCCCGTCGAAAAATCAAACGAAAACAATAACAATCACGTCCCGCCACACATCATCACGAATCCTGGTGTAAACGCCGTTGGACCATCCTACGAAGATCCAGGGGGATGAAAATTCATCTTGGACATCAGACGGCCATTGGGTTTCGTCATCCTGGTCAGGTTTTCCGAGATAAGGAACTGGACACCCTGATCTTCGGAGATAGGTATTGTCAAAGTTCAGTGATGGACCCAGAGGTCCAAAGGAAGCCCGGTTTCATCAGGAGTCGTTTAAAACCAACCAAAAATGAAAGCGGCTTTCCAAGGGTTGAATTAATGGTCCTGTGTCACCAGGAAAATGTTTTTTCACGCACTGGGGTCCCTAGAAGCCACGATATATAATCTAGCAGTGAATTTGTCTCCGGAGGTCCAAAGGAGACTTCGTCTCATCAAGAGTCGTTTAAAACCAACCAAAAATGAAAGAGGCTTTCCAGAGGTTGAAAGAACTATCTTATGTCACCAGAAAACTGTTTTCCACGCACTGGGGTCCCTATAAGACACGATCTATCAATAAAAAGTGTATTTTCGTCCAGAGGTCCAAAGGAGGCTTTAAAACCATCAGGAGTCGTTTAAATCCAACAAAAAATGAAAGAGCCTTTCCAGAAGCTGAATGAACAGTCATCTGTCACCAAGGAAATGTTTTTTCACGCACTAGGGCCCCTATACACCACGAAGTATCAACTACAAGTGTGTTTTTGTCCAACGATCCAATAGAAGCTCCATTTCATTAGGAGTCGTTTAAAACCAACAAAAAATGAAAGAGTCTTTCCAAGGGTTGAATTAACGGTCTTATGTCACCAGGAAAACGTTTTTTTCACGCACTAGGGTCCCTAGAAGCCACGATGTATAAATAAAAAGTGTGTTTGTCTCCGGAGATACGAACGGCGGGTTGATCACGAGCTGCGCCGTGTCAGCTGGCTCTTGGCGGACTAGAGGATCCGAAAATCTCTTGAGAAGAGGATGCGGGACACGCGGTGGTTACAACACGGATGGGAAACCCCCGTGGTACATATTGTATAGCCGGGGTGTGGCGAAACCGTTTGTTCCCTGACGCTGGTTGGCCCGCAGGCGGAGCAACCCCTATCGCAACAACCGGACTACAACCAACCCCCCCCCCC
>JAPYZJ010001802.1:5503-15543 GCA_030522765.1 Ophioninae sp. B BG-2022a
CTTTGCTCCCTCTTTTTTTTTTTCATCGTGCCAATTGCCGCGCATACCTCGCACATGCCAACCTTGTTCGTGCTCCGATAGCCCATCATCAGCCTTGTCACGCTTGAACCTTGACGCGTTGCAAAAATCCTAGACTTCTCGAAGTGTCCCACTTTGAACCCAAACAAACCCAAATGGACTCCTCGAAGCGCCAGAATTCAAACCCAAACAAAAGCCTCGGAGTATTCCTCTTTGAACCCAAACAAACCCAAAAAGACTTCTCGAAGCGTCCTAATTTAAGCCCAAACAAACCCAAAAAGACGCCTCGAAGTGTCCAACTTTGAAAAAATCCTAGACTTCTCAAATTATCCCATTTTCAACCAAAACGAACCCAAACAGACCCCCGAAGCGTCTCAGTTCAAACCCAAACGGACGCCTCGAAGTGTTTCTCTTTGAACCCAAACAAAACCAAACAGACTCCTCGAAGTGTCCCACTTTGAATAAAAAAAAACACAATTGCATTTCCTGATTCGAATCTCTGATGGTGAAAAAAATGGCGTATTTAAAACGCCAATTTAATTATTATTCCAATTTTTATTCCAATTAGTATTTTTAATTTCAATTTTTATTTTAAATTTTATTTTTGATCATTCCAATTTTTATTTTCAATTTTATTTTGGATTATTTCAATTTTTATTTAAAAAAAAAAACGGTTTCATCCTGATAGGAATTTTGGTTCGAAAACAATTGCACATTCGAATCGTGATGATTCGAAGTATCGGAAAAAAAATTGCATGTCTGCGATAACGACTCGAATCACCCTTGGAAAAAAAAAAACATATTAATCGCATATTTCAATCGGGAGGACGATTCTAATTTCCGTTGGAGCGTATATGACAAATCTGATAAGCCCAATGAGAATAAAAACGGAAACGTCAGTAGTGGTTGATACGAATTGCTGGGTAAAAAGCTTTTCGATTTACCCGATAGTGCGGGTGGGCTCGAGTACAATATTTTTTCATTATCGAAGCCTGTGAGCCTCGCCGCAAACGACACCCGCGACGGGTTATTGCGGAGATAAAAAAATCCGCTACAGCCATTAGTCACTGCTCGTCTGCGAGTACGCGCGATACACGATCATTCTTCGTTTTTTTTTTCCTTCTTTCCGTTGTCTCTCTGTCTCCACCGAGAAAATTGATTGCCTCTGTACCTACCGATAAAAAACGGATTTATTTCCTTTCAGTAACGCTCGTTTCCCCCAACGAAAAATTACCTTATCGCGGAAACGATTCGTTCAGTTTTCATCGAAAGCTTGATATTGAATTTCTCTCCGAGCGAAATTATAAAAACTGAGAAAAGGAATTTTTCATCGATACAATTTTTAATTGCTGTATTGATATAATTTTTTAAATTATAAAACAAAGAATATAAAATTTAGAAAGTAGTCTAATATAAATCTCTAATATAAAATATAATATAAATAATATATAATTCTCTCTCTCTACTCTCTAATATAAAATCGAATATAAATTGGAAAAATAATAATTTAAACTATCATTATTCTAACCATATTAAAATGGAGATAATAAAATAATATTCTATAACTAAAATATAATGTATATTGTGAAATAATTAGTTTTTTATTTTTCAATACTATTTATTATTTTAATAATATATATTATATATTTCTAAAAAAAAAAATAATAATAATATATTATTTATATATTATAATGAAATAGTTTATATTTAAATATAAATTATTTTATGGCAAAATCGTAAACCAGAGTCGACCCAACGAAATTATTGATATCGGATACGAACCGGGGAAGTTTGTATTTTTAATTAACGCGATGCGGACTCGCTGCAGATCCCACGGCACCGGGTAGGCTTTCCCATTTGTCAAGGGGATTCCCCGCTAAAATCATTACTCCGTTCGTTTGTGAATATTATATACGAAAGCTTAAACGGAAGATTCCGAAAAGCCCCTTTGCCTTTCGCTGTCAATTTTTTTCAAAAAAAATCTAAAAATTTAAAAAACCTTTTTTTTTACACGTGACGTGTGTAGATCGTGGCAAAAAAAAAAGCAAACGCGCGCGCATCAGAAATTCCGGGCGAAATTAGTTTTCTGCTAGATGCCACAATAAACACGCAAATGCTCGAGACCTAGTGAGGATTTATTTATAGTTCACTACGAAGAATGTCGTAGATAAATTCTTTTCTTTTTCTCGAGTAAAAAAAAAAACGTTGCTGGAAATAATGCAGTGTGACCTAGATAAAATATGAATCGACGAGATCGATAAATGCTCTTGAAATTAGGTAAATACGTCAACAATTATTTCTGATAAGACTGCAGTCAACGTTGCGGATGTTCAAAATACTTTCTTTAATTCAGGAAGCACGTGCGAGTAAAATACAATTATTTTGTCGGCCCGCGATAAAATCGTTTCTGCTCGATTTACATTTTCGAAAAAAAATCTCAAAATACTTCGTTAAATAAACTATCGATTAAAAAAAAATTCAATGAAATCGGACTATTAGTTTTCGCGATAAAAATTTCCAAAGTGACACCTTTTTTTTTCGACCGTGCCAACTCAAAGAATTTGACACGAAACTCAAACGAGACTGTTTGTTTGAAATATTATAGGATTCGTTAATTAATTTAACGAGATTGAATAAAAAGTACAGAGGGAAAGCAAATATTTTTCTCTTTCCGGGGAAGCTCTCGTGACGATAACAGAAGCACGACAGGTGAATATTATCGATAGAGAATGAACGAAAAACTGCAGCTATGGATCTGTACGATATCTTTTTTTTTTTCATTCTCCTTTTTTTCCAAGATATTTTTATACGTACACGGATAAACGAGCCCGTGGCGCATTATTCCTTCGATGAGCCTCGCGAGCCTATTCACAACGTAATCCTCTTATTCAACGTGTTTACAGTAGATGTAAGCGCTTGAGCTATGACCCACATCATGCTGGAGCATGTTCGATAATGTCGAACCGCTGACAAGAGGACTATAACTGTCGTTCATTATCGAGTACCCCCGCTTAATGTTTCAAGAAATTATGGACGTTTGGTCTACCTGAATTAATTACGAGCGCCCGGTCGGTCTACATTTTGATAGGCAAATCCTTGCTTCGAAACGGTCATCGATGAAAATGTCCCAATTAGAGCTAGGTCATTTTCAAGCTTCCCAATTAGACCCAATTCATTTTCAAGCTTCCCAATTTGTTCCAATTCATTTTCAAGCTTTCGAATTCGGCCCAATTTATTTTCTAGCTTCTCAATACGTACCAGTTTATTTTTAAGCTTCCCAATTCGTCCCAATTCATTTTCAAGCTTCCCAATTCAACCCAATGAAGGTACAAGCTTCCCAATTCGTCCCAATAAATATCTGAGCTTGCCAATTCGTACCAATTTATTTTCGAGCTTCCCAATTCGTCCCAAATCATTTTCGAGCTTTCGAATCCGGCCCAATTTATTCCCAAGCTTCCCAATTTGTCCCAATTCATTTTCGAGGTTCCCAATTCGTCCCAATTCATTTTCAAGCATTCCAATTCGTTCTAACTAATTTTCAAGCTTCCCAATTCACCTTAATGAAAGTACAAGCTTCCCAATTCATCCCAATAAATATCCAAGCTTCCCAATTCGTCCCAATAAATGTCCAAGCTTCGCAATTCGACCCAATGAAAGTACAAGCTTCCTAATTCATCGCAATAAATATCTAATTACCTCAGGTCATCCCAATAAATGCCCAAGCTTCCCAATGTATCCCAATGAATATACAAGCTTCTCACTTCGTCCCAATGAATGTCCAAGCTTCCAAATTCGCCCCAATGATTGTCCGAGATTCCCAATTCATCCCAATAAATATCTAAGCTTCCCAATTCGTCCCAATAAATGTCCAAGCTTCCCAATTCAACCCAATGAGGGTACAAGCTTTCTAATTTATCCCATTAAATATCCAATTGCCTCAGTTCATCCCAATAAATGCCCAGGCTTCCCAACTTATCCGAATGAATATTCAAGCTTCCCACTTCGTCCCAATGAATGTCCAAGCTTCCAAATTCGCCCAAATGAATGTCGAACCTTCCCAATTCGTCCCAATGGATGTCCAAGCTTCCTAATATATCCCAATGAATATCCAAGCTTCCTAATATATCCCAATGAATACCCAAGCTTCCTAATACATCCCAATAAATGCCCAAATGTCCCAATCTGTCCCAATGAATTCCCAAATGTCCCAATCTACCCCAATAAATGCCCAAATGTCCCAATCTATCCCAATGAATTCCCAAATGTCCCAATCTACCCCAATAAATGCCCAAATGTCCCAATCGATTCCCACGAACGTCCAAAGTTCCCAGTCTCACTAAAAGTTAACTTTATCGCAAATAATAAATTTACAAATGCGAAAAGCAAATTTCAGAGATGAAAATCATGAAAAGCTGCGCCAAAAGAAATCATATATTTATTCAGTCGAATAAAAAAATATTGAAAAATGACGCTGGGAAATACAAAACATTATGAATAAAAAGATTTCGAAGGGTGATCCAATGAGCCCTATAGGGATCAAAAAACGTCAGGAGAAGAATGGCCGAAGCTTTGCCGCTCCTTCGTTGATCTTCGAAAGCTCGTATACAGAGGTGACAATGAATTCTCAGGGTGGTGATCTCGTCACCGGACGAGGGTCAGAGTTAATGTAATATACCGAAAACGGGATCGATTCAGTGAACCCAGAAGTGGTGCGAGCCCAACCAGGCCGAGATATCGGAATATAGTGATAGTGGCCCGTTACGAGCTTATCTGAAATTTCTCGAAGGGTGGGTTGGTGCGAAATAGCAAGTTATCTCAATTCTTAAGAGGTCAACTCTCACTAACTATCAGAGTTGGAGAATTAATCATTCATTTTGGGAAATATATTTTATTTTGATTTTTATTTGTTTTTTATTCTTTTGTTCTTTTAAATATATATTAATATTAAAATATATATTAATATTTTTATATAAAATATTAAATATTTATAATATATATATATATATATATTACTATTATTCATATATATATTAATATTATAAATATGCAATATTTAATATATATTAATTAAGTTGGTGTTAAATTTTATTGGAAGTTGAAGGGCTTAATTAATTTCATTCATCCTTAAAATCGCCAAAAGGGACATCGCGAGAACTTGATTGAAGGGAACAGTTGACCCAGAATCTTCTCTGTTTCCCAGCTTCTTCATTATTATTTTTACCATTCCAGAGATCCTGTCTAGCCCCCTTTCTACCGTTGTTCAGACGTCTCTTTTTGCGGTCCAAAAAAAAATCGAATTCAATTAGCCTTCGTCACTCCGTGACATTCCCTATCTTGCCCTTTTCTCGTTTTCTTTCTTTTTCTCTCTCTCTCTCTCCCTGTTTCACCTCATCCTATTTTACGTACCATACGTCTAGCATTGGTGACCTCGGTGCTGCTGGAAAGAATTTACTATCGCGCAGGCTCAGAGGTATCCCCACTGGTCTTTCGTGTCAAGAAACAAACCAGGAGACACGTTACGTCCGATGAAGGGACGAGCAGTAGGGTCACCATAGGAAAAGGGCGGGTTATTGTCGAAACATTCACAAATGTGGCGTGAGACCAAATGATAATGCGTTTGTGCGCGACACACGAAACGATTTATCACTTTCTCACTCTAAAGACCTTTTCTCGGTTGAAATCGTATGAAAATAACAACGAAAATTCGCCAGTTGCCCTGTGCCCTCCTGAGGAAAAAAAGTTCATAAAAAATTCGGGAAAAATAAGTGACGAGTTGGAGGAGTTCGTTTGGGTTCGTTTCGGTTCGTTTGAAAAATGACAACGATAATTGGCCAGTTTCCCTGCGCCCTTCTGAAGACAAAAAACTTTTCGGAAATTCTAGGATAAAAATTAACGAGTTAAAAGGGTTTAGTTAGGTTTGGGTTTTTTTAGGTTTGATTACAAAAGTACAACAAAAATTGGCTAGTTTCCCTGTGCCCTCCTGAAAAAAAAAAATTCTTCGAAAAATTCGGGGTGAAAAAAGGTGACGAGTTGGAGAAGTTTGGGGGAAGGGGGAAAACAGTAAGAGCTAAGGAAAAAAAAGGGCAACTCGCGAAACATCGACGATGAAAAATAAATGAGAAAGAAAAAGCGTAACGAAGTATAGAAGATCACGTCCGCCTTGCACGAGTTGCAACGATCCAACGTCCTCGATGACGTACGATCCCGCTGAAATAATTACGAGCCACCAGTTAAGTTGAGTCGTCCAGAAATAAAACGTCGGAAAAAATTTACGAGGCGATTCGGCACAAACGATGCCGCACCGACAGACTCTCATTTGACGTTTCTATTACCGTGAAGCTCTTTTTTTTTCTTTTTTTCCTTTTTTTCTCTTTTTTTTCGTTGCCGTCATCGGCAATCTCGGCGCGATCGATCGACTCCTGAGAATCGATCTATTAAAAGTGCAGACCATCTCGAAGGTGGATTAAATCGATCGCTGGCGAATGCACGAGTCACCCCAGGGACCGGCTATTCATAGCTTCTCGCGGTAGTCACCAAACCTTTTTCCTCCAAAAAAAAAAAAAAAAAAAATTCCATCGAAATGGATTGCCTTAAAAAAAAACTCGCAAAAATTAACGAGAATTTTTACTACCGATTTTATTTTTCCCTCCCCCTTGAAGTCCCCGAAATCCAATGAAATTTGATAAAACTCTGATTACTCAGCAATCAGCAATTTTTTGGCTATTTTATTGATAGAAAAGATTCAAACAATTGCCACCTCAATTATTCCCAATGCAAAATATAAAAACGAGAACTGAGCTTGTTCCTTTAGTCGAGAGTCTGGAATTTCGCCTCGTTGCCGAACGACGTCAGGGGGCTGGAACGAGAGACCAGAAAAAATGTGTGATAGATTCTTCAGAGGGGGCATGGAAGAAGGCCAGTGTCACGCAAACTCGAGGTTCATATATCGATTCACAAGTATACGTATCAATTTTCTTAGACCTTTGCTACACATGTCTAGGCCACACCCCTACGACAAACTAATATACCAAGTGTGTGTACACGTACATGGGCTGTTTCGATTGAAGATTTTTTTTTTACATTCTCATCACTCGTTTCAAGCTGTTTATTTAAAAAAGTGGCAAGTTTTACTCCAATATTTAATTCAATTTAATTTAATTTAATTTAATTTAATTCAATTTAATTTAATTCAATTTAATTTAATTCAATTTAATTTAATTCATTTTAATTTAATTCAATTTATTTTAATTTAATTCAATTTAATTTAATTTAATTTAATTTAATTAACTAATCGCAATTATTTAATTCGTTCATTTCGATAATATTTTTCCAACATTTAATTCGATTTTCTTTTTTTTTCTTCATTTTTCATCGTTTATTTGATAAAAAATTCCGTCTCGATTTCGAGGGAAATTCCTCGTGCAGAAAATCGAGCCTTGGGGTGAACCCCTCTTCCTTACAAAGGTTACCTGATGCTCTCACCTAACCTTACAGCATCAATTCCACGGAGATGGTTCAAGTATACCTTTAGACTTATCCACGCCTCGGTATCGAGATCATTCCCTCCCGAGTATAAATTTCCCGTTAATTTTCAATCACGAAGTACGCTATTAACGAAAAAAAAGAAGAAAAATCAAAACGAGAGAAACGTTCGAAAAAGCCTGATAAAATTGAAAAGCGAAGTTTCAATTTCACAAAAGAAAATTGATCGTACTTTTGATTGCCTGGAAATGGGAAAGGTTGGATGGTTCGTTCGTCCGCTGTCTTTGTTCATCCGACGCCATTTACGAGGGTTCTTGGACTCGTCGTTAGACGAGCAAATATTTGTAAACGAGGTACCCGAGCTCCGGTTCGACCTCTCTTTTCACCGATACTCCGTTTACATACGACCACGATAATAACTCGAACATTGGTCACCCATGCCCAAAGATTATTCGTTCGATATAAGAAATCCGGTGACAAGAAAAAAAAAAGGAGCCATCTAGGGGTAGCTTGACGATTCGAGAACGAAAGTTGTTTTTTTTTAAATTAATTAATTTATCAAAAATGAGTTATGTTTATAAATTAAATTACGTATAAAAATAATGTAATTAATAATTTATAACTAATTCTTGTATTGATATTTATTTTATTTATTTATAAATTGAATTAATATTTAATTTATCAATAAATAAAATAAACATAAATAATTTTAATAATAAATTAACGAAGAAAAAAGATAATTTTTGGCCCATAATTTGCATAATCGTAGTATCCATAAGAGCGACTATTGATTCGGTTTCCCAAAGGGGTGGGGGGTTGACGCGGATGATAATGCGGGTCGTTCGTAACCTAATTGAAAAGCTCGCCCGCAATTATGAAGAAATTACAATGCTGGGGGTGTTTGGGTAGGTGACCGGGGAGTCAAGAGAACGAGGGTTGCCCTGAAAATTGGGTGTGTCCAAAAAAAGTCTTTCTGTTTTATTCACGACGAAACCAACGTTGAAATTCACCCAAAAAAAAACGAATTTCACGAATTCGACGAATTATTCGTATTTTTTTGGAAAATTGTGTGTGTCCAAAAAAAGTCTTTCTGTTTTATTCACGACGAAACCAAAATTGAAATTCACCCAAAAAAAAAAACGAATTTCACGAATTCGACGAATTATTCGTATTTTTTTGGAAAATTGGGTGTGTTCAAAAAAAGTCTTTCTGTTTTATTCACGACGAAACCAAAGTTGAAATTTACCCCAAAAAAAAACGAATTTCACGAATTCGACGAATTATTCGTATTTTTTTGGAAAGGTCATCAATCAAGTTTTTTCGCTGAGCCAAGTTGACCTGATAAAATCTTGATCAGGAAACCCCTTGTTGGACTTGATTACTCGACGAAACGCAAAGTTGACAAACGTTGGTCAATATCAGGATACAATATCCACAAAGATGAGAAACCAAACATATATTTGACGTTTTACTTATCCCTGATCTCGACTGCCATCATGCATATTTTACGATTCCTCCTTCCAAGCGTTTTCGATGACTTTCAATTCCCAACATTGAAAGACTTCCATAAATCGAAACTGGAAGTGTAGATTGGTCATTCGATCCAACCGGTGGATTCGGAGGTTCGAAAGCATGCGACCAATCCATTTGGCCAACCCAAACAAACGTACCTAGGACGTTGGATTGGATGGTGCCTCGATAAAAGTAACGGCACTCCAGACGTTTTTTATAATAGCTGCACCCTCGAATAAAAGACAGTCTGAGTTTAGCTACTGAATTAGCCCAATGAGTATCAATTTTGTCAAAATATCCAAACCACGATAATAACTCGGTCACCCATGCCCAAAGATTTATTTTATTTGTTCGATCAAAAAAATTCGCTGTTAAGAAAAAAAACGTTTTTTTTTCTTTTGAATTATTTTATCAAAAATACATTATTTTTATAAATTGAATTATTTCAAAAATAATTTATTTTTATAAATTAAATTATTTCAAAAATAATTTATTTTTATAAATTAAATTATTTAAAAAATCATTTATCTAAGAATTTATAATTAATTTATTTGTTTATATTCCAAATCTTAAACAATTTATTAGCCCAATACGATTTCTAACTTCTCCACTATAAAATTGAAACTTTTTCCCAAAAACGTAGTTTCTTCAAAAAAATCTCGAGTTCCAAAACAATAAACGAGGGATTTTGTTTGATTTCGTTTGGGTCACTTTTTGCACTTTTATCTCGACCGAACACCGAGATTTTCAAGGATCTTCGGTAACCCGGATATTTTGTGGTCTACTTTGCAGGATACGGTGGAAGGAGTCTCGAAGGACGATTCGATGTAATCTCGACGAGGACGGTGTGAAAAAAAAAAATAAATAAAAATAAAAAATAAAAATAAAAATAAATCAATAAAAAAAAAAAAACAATCGATGGTGAGAGAAAGACGACGGTTGGTGAAAAGGTGAAAGTTGACATGACTCTTGGTGCGCGGGTGTGGTGTAACTCTCCCCGGAAATAAACAACGGATAAAAAAAAACAA
>JAPYZJ010001803.1:0-28009 GCA_030522765.1 Ophioninae sp. B BG-2022a
GAATTTCAAAGTTGGACCATCGATTTTTGCCAATTTTTCCATACATACCCCTTTGCCTCTTTTTTTGCGATTTTTCAAGTGGACTTTCCGGAAAAACTACCAGAGATATCGATATGAATCCAACGCCATTATTTAAGTTAGGCAAAAACCTTTTCCAAACACACCCTATGAATCTCAATAACACAGGAAAAGATCGCTCTACGACCTTTTGAAATCTCGTGATTTTTGAGATTCTGGTAAAGTGGCCGGGGAGGTCGAAAAATATTTTTTTCCGATTTTAAAGTATTAAAAGGGTGTATTTGATCGTAAATTTTCCGCTGATTACGAATATGCGCGAGTTTTTGCCGAAACTACAAAATTAAACTGGGAAAATGCAAAAAAACTTTTCAAGAATATTTTTTTGACATTTTTCCCTAAAAATGGAGAGTTCAAGGCGAATCAATCGGGCGCGCCTGATTGGCCGTTTTAAAAACTCAATAATAATTCAAGGTTGAACCTTGAACCATACATGCTTACATCAATCAACTCCCTTTCTACGGATGAAATTTCATCGTGGGACACTCTGTATATATATAAATTTTTATTTAAGTTCGATCACCTCCCAGATGCACCTTTGCATAATTAAAGCTCCCCAAAGTACTGTAGAAGCGGTTTCAAAATCGATTTTCCATTTTCCAACAACTAGAAGCTCACCTTAAATTAAATCTTGCCAAATGTATTGTACACTACCCCAAAAATCATCCGTATCTATATTTTTCCTTCTCTCAGTCCCTCTTACCTTGATTTCTCATACCAATTAAAGCAACCCCCTCCCCCCCTTCCGCCGGTTGCTTTTACGATCTTGGAGCTAAATTTTTTCGTACTCCGGCTAAGTGACACTTGACGTGCAACCCCCTCCCTCTGTCTTCTCCTCCCAGTCAACCTAATTATCCCAAGGAACCTTTGCAATTAGCGTCACGCGAGGGATCTCCTCCAATCTCAAAACTGCTGCAATTCCGTTGCAGCTTAAAATTGAAACAACCGAAAAGACAAGAAGACAAAAAAAAATAGAAAAAAAAGGAGAAAAAAAAGAAGAAAACGACAGAAACAAAGAAAGAACAAGAAGAACGAGGACGATAATTGGTGACATCGAAGTATTCGCACACGTAAGATTTTTCGGGCCAGGACAAAAAGGGGTTGGGGGGGGTGGATTTCGAGGGTTGGGGGCGTTATTTAATTTTCGTGCAAGTCAAATAACCGGAGAGTGGCGTTTGTCATGCCAGAGCAATGCCGAGACTCGAGATATTCCTGCTCAACCCCCCCCCCCCTCCCTCATCCCTCCGCCCCATCGCCACCCCTTTCGTCTACTCGTTTCGTCGTACAGCCAGAATGTACATGGGCCTTGTACCTTTTTCTAATGCCGGGGCCCGGCTCGGAACGAAGTGAATGAAGAGCCCGGGGCTCTGCATTATAAATGGGGATGAATTATGTCGTGCGCTCGACGCCGGGTAAGGGGGTGAGTTATTGCCATGGCGGGCATGGACCTTTGCTTTAACCACACATATATATATATATATATATATATATACACACATATATTTAAGAAGAGAGGGAAAGAGAAAAAGAGGGGGTAAAAAAGGGGTGGTAAAGCTTCTATCGAGGGTGGTAGGGTGAAAGGGAGGGTAACAAAAAACGTGCTGTGCGTGCGGATCAAAAGCTGTCTGGACGTTGTACGTTAGTGGTCGTTCGCTAATTTTCATCCTTTTGTATTTCCCCATACAATTTTGTGCGTACCACCCCTCTTTGTTTTAACCTAAAAAATGAGGTTTGCAACGACGAGCAATTGAAGGAAAGTTGTCGTCCAATTTTTTTTTGGAATTGCTAAGGTCGCTGAAAATCCAGAGACAGAAATTTTGTGCAAGGCTTCCCTGCGCCCTCGAGTTATTAGGATCACCGATGCATTCGACCTGCCAACCTACTTGACCCATGCGCAGGATTTTCTTTTTTTTTTTTTTTTTTTTTTTTTTTTTTTTTTTTTTTTTTTTTTTTTTTTTTAGAAGGTAAATATACTCCTGCGAAAAGTCAGGCCTCCTTCCGAAACGATATTTTTTCAGTGGATGACAAATGTCGACGTTTTGGGAAATGAATTTTTTTGGCCGACACGAAGGTGTTGTTTAGTGAGCTGGAAAAGAGAAACAGAAAAATAGAGAACAGCAGAGGTCACGATTCGTTAAGCCAAAGTCTAAAGTCAGAATCCGACCTCCATTTTTTTTTTTTTTTTTGTTCTTAACGAGGGAAACGAGATTTTTTCGCATTGGGAAAATGCAACCCAGAAAGAGAGGAAAGGGGAAGGAGGGTTAATTCGTGTTGCAACGTAGTCCAATGATAAAGTCCCTGTGTGCTTCGCGTACACTTTTGGTAGACCCACCAAATGGGTATATATAGATGTACATTAGGGTGACAGGAAACGTGTATAGGGGTTCCTCCTCTGGTTCTGGTTTAATATATCCGTCGGAGGAGGTCCGGGGAGGGCGAGGGTGACCCACGCGGTTTTCGGTCTCTGAAAGCAACGTCCAAGCCTGGGTCTTTCTGTCTTTATCTCTCCTCGTCCCCCCCCCACCCCTTTACACCCTTCCTCTCTCTTTCTCTCTCGGCCACTGTACATACTAGTTCTACCTATTGTCTTATTGTTCCGCGTGTCTGGACCGTTCGCTTGTCACCGTGGTCTCTTCTCTCTTTCTCTCTCTCTCTTTCTCTCTCTCTCTCTCTCTCTCTCTCTCTATCTGGGAGTCGCTTACTCGTAGTACAACTGCACTGCGGATTCCCCAGGCTTGGAAAGCAACGTTCCTGGACCGCAGCACGAATTCTCTACCCCTGGCCCGGAGGCCCCTCTTCGTCTCAGTCCAACGCACTCACGTGCTCCCCATCGTGTCCTCGACACTCCGGATGGCCTTTGAAATTGTTGCAACGACTCCACTATCCTTCTCTCTCTCTCTTTCTCTTTCTCTGTTTATCTCTCTTTCTCTCCTCTCTCTTTCTATTCCTTCCCTTTCTCCATCCCATTTCTCATTACAACGATTGATCCAATACCAAATGACAAACCGATGCAATTGCTGTAATTACTTCACGCGATTCTGCGGAAACGCGAAACTTTTCGTAACCCAGCGAAACGTTCGTCCCGTTGGATAAAAGGATAAAAGGATTGGTCACAATTGACCCATGCTCGCTCGCTGATCCTCCGTTTCAATCCACTTGGGATTATTCGAGATTTCATCGTTTCAAGTTTCGACATTCCCAACGAAAAAAAAAAAAAAAAAAAAAAAAAAATATAATAAAAAAAGGAAGGTCAAGTCTTGATCTGTTGGCAGTCAGCTTAGAAAAAAATATAATTAATAAATAAACAAATATACAAATTTCGGGCTTTATCATCGATATTTTCGTTGTTTTATTCTTCCAAATAAACAAATCTAATTTTATCAATTTTTATTCTTAATTTTATTATTAATTTTATTATTACTTCACGATTAACAATAACCATACGACTGAATAAAAATAAAAATATCTTTTTATGCTTTCCGGATCCCAACCGAGCAATCCCATATAAAACAGTGACCACCATCCTTGAGCGAGCCCACCCGACCAGCACTCGGTGACTCATTTGAGGACCGCATGATTTTATTTAACCATCCGAGGGCAGTAGTACTCCAAAGGCCATTAGAGCGATTTTCGATGCGCGAAATTCCCTTTTTGAGGAACTTCCGTCGGTTAAAACCATGGCCGGATGACGATTGAGGGGACCTGTTCGAGGACGAGGTATGAAAGTACCGATGGGTGAAAAAAACAAAAAAAAAAAAAACAAAAAATATGGTCACACGAGTGGAGGGGTTGATAGCGGTCGAATCGGACGTTGGAACAGGATGGATTTAGCCTCGGAGGGAATTGCCACAGGGAACAAGGTAGAAAAGCTCCCGGAGCGCGGGGGAGGGGGTTTCGAAGCAAATTGAGCGGGGTGCGCGCGCGCGATTCGGCTTTATTAAAACTGTCAAGCTACTGCAGCCTCGGTTGAAGGGTGCAAGCGTGCAGTTGTCGTGAATTCATTGAGCCAGCGTTATAGAACGGCGCACAGCTTTCTACTCGTTCTGTCCCTCGGCCCCCTCACCCCAACCAACCCCAATCCCACCCACGCGAAACCCTTGTCCTTCCTCCCCCCTGCCTGCGTTGACAAATGCATAAATGAATGAATAAAATTATAGCCGTATGCGTCGCGAAATGTCCCTCCCCCCCTCCTTCCCCAACAGTTTCCTCGTTCACCCTGGTGCATCCCGACCATTCGTAAAAAAAAAGACGGAAATGGAGGTAAACGATGGTGAAAAAAAAACGGCTACGCTGGTTACAAATGAATCATCGAATCATGGTGGAAACCAGAGGGTACGTTCTCGTCTGGAAAACTGAGAGAAATCCTGTTGGACCGAGTCTATTTTTACGGTAATTTAATGAAAACGTAGTTTTACCTATTAGGCACGGGTTCATTGATGCAGCGAGAGAGGCTAACCGTATTTTTTATTTTTGGTTTAAGAATGAGGGATTTGAATTATTTCGTAACTGACAATTGGCACCGGTCAACAGGTTGAAAATAGACAATTTTTTGAAGGAAAATGGTTTTCAGCGTTTGAGAAAATGACCAAAATAAGTCCATCAAGTTTATGAAAAATGATGTCTCGGATTGGGCGATAAAAAGGAATTGACTACGATGTTGCTGGAAGTCACGGAATAACGTTGTATGAATTTCAGTCTTCGATGGATATTTTTTTTTTAAAAGGATTCATAATTGTTGAAAGTGTTCGAGAGACGTAATTTTTTAGGGAGTTGGAGGATACTTAGGTATCGTTTAAAACCTCAATGAGACCCGGAAGTCGTAATTATGTTGTGTAGTTCCTGTTTTCTAATTACATTTTTTGTATTTTTTCAGCTGTTTTTTTTTGGATCCCGAGACTCAGTTGCTAACGAAAACAGAACGATTAAACGAACTTACCTGTAAATGATGTTCGGTAGTGAATACCTAAAGATAAGACGGAGGTGAAGACATGGTGAAGAAACAAGACGTTCATTTTGGGCTAACATTTTCAAGCGGGTAACTTTGAAGCCTTGAAAATTCGGTGCGCAATCGAGATCTTAGTGACTAGATTGGATCAGTAGACCGTGGTGTCTCCTCAACGATTCTGGTCCTTTTTTCGGGTGGAAAGCAACGAATCTCATTCAAGGAGAGAAATGAGGGGAAAAGCTCTTAATTCCTGATAAGGATAAAAAAAAAGAACGCATCAACATCCGGGAGAGTCATTGGGTTGTTATCCCCCTTCGTGGAACAGCAATTTTTTTGCCTCACCCATAAGAATCCCGGGGCGTCTGGGCTGGGTGAAAAAAAAAAAGAGAACGAGATGATCGCTTCCCTCTTTTAGCTCCCCGCCTCTCTGACCTTCTTGCTCTCACTCTGGCCTTGGTAACATATCGTTAGTCGCGCCATATTACTGCGCCATCCGTTTTCCCTTCGGGCTACCCACACCTTTTTTCCCCCTCCGCGTTCCCCTCCACCCTCTACATATTTATTACGTCGTTATCGTCGTCAAGCCACGAACGAGATGATCCGTATACGTACGTGTGTGCATATGGGTACACCGGATGCACAAGAGAAAGTCTTTATTGATCGGGAATCCAAAAGGGGTCTAAATTCGACTGTGATATTTTCGTAACTTTTCATTTTTCGGTTAACGTTTCCACTTTCGTCTTTTTTCCCTTCCAAACCGGAAGTGCTCATTAATAATTAACTAAGTAGACGGTTACAAATGAGAATTTCACGGAAAATTCAAAGCCGACTGGAAGTTGGTCCAGGCTGACTGATACTAACTTTTTCCACTTCGAGGCTCGATATTTATACGTCCTTTAATTATCTGCTTTGAGCTTTCCGGCTCTGAGTTCTATATGGGATTCCAAAAGGAGGAAATAAAGGGGAATACTTGAAGAATGAAGAACGTAAAGTAAAGAGACATCGAAAGTGTTCCGGTGCAACGGAAGCACACCCTTATCAGTCAAGCTAGATTACCCGTAATAACAAATCGACCAAGTCTCCCTTTTCTCCTCCCCACCCTCCTGCCCTTCTCTTTTCTCCTTGTCGTTCTCTTTCTCTTCGCGCTAATTGTCGAAAGGGTTGGATGAACCCCTCCTTCGCTATCCCCTAAGTCTGAGCGAACTCGGGCCAACTTTCTCGATAGTTCGAAACGCTGCTGGTTTCTCCTTAAAGTTCCGGATCGCGACGAGGCTCGCCTTTATATCTTGCCGGGGACTTAAAGACGAGCGACCGAACGATGAACGATGTGGCTCATCTTTTGTTCAAACTTTTATAAAGGGAAGACAACAGAGGGTTGAAAAAATAAAGAGGTACGAAAACGTTTGAAAAATTGGAACCAAGGAATTGACAACGTTATCGATTGGAGAGCTCGATTTAATCTAGGTCTGGGATAAACTTGGATGTATTAGGGGTCCTCTAGAGCAAGAGGACTGATGATGATGATAATGGAATTTATTATACTTCAGTAAAGCCGGGCAAATAAGGGGCAAATAAGCGAATGGAATGCAGGAAGTAAAGGAAGCAACAAATTTAATAAAAACATGATAAAACTACAATCAGACTATAATAGGGATGAAAAGAGACAATGGAGGAGATAGCTTTTGTCCTCTCTTTCTCATAACCCAGGATTGATGGAACCAACGGCATTCTGCGCGGTCAGAGACTAAAGCTTTAGCCTATCCATTATACAGCCTTCAATGGCAGATCGCCTTGCGGAACGTGCACCAAGAGGACCGTGCGCGTCTGTGTAGTTCCCTAAGCCCCGGAAGAGCCAGTATACATTGCGAAAACGAGAACCACCAGTTTCGTGCCAAATACTATCGTGCTATCAATTCTGTCCGAGGAAAGATCACGTGGATAGCATACATGCCTAAGATGAAACTGGTTTTTGGTTGATCGTCATTGTTCAGGTGCAAATGTGAGCCTGATGATATCTATAGTACCAATATTTAATCGGCTGGTGAAAAACCAAGTTTTGCGATGTTCAATTTGGAGGTTTTCAGCTGGCAGGGACCGGAGGAATCTCTTAGAATGTTGATAGCAAAATATCGTTGTAGGCTTAATCTACCGATAAAAAAGACAGCCGTCTCGTAATTCCTTGCTTCAACTTGGCGACCCTCGTTTTCGTTTAACCTCGCTTGGCCCGTGTAGTCGTAAGAAGCTTCGTTCCTTCTTTGGCTTCCAGCAATCTTGCCTGATACCCGAGAGAGGTTACGCTATTTTAATCAACGATCGAATTATCCACTCTCACCCTCGTCTACCTAGGAGATACCTCGGCCCCTTCGCCGTCTCTGGGTCGCTAATCCACTTTCGCTCTAATTCTATCTGGCTCCGGAAGCTCGGCAGCCTCGACCCCACCACCCAGCTTGGCTTGTCTCAACGTCATTCTCACTCCCCATTGCCAAGAAGCAAGACAGTAAGAGCGAATAGCCTGTCCCCATTAACTCGTTGGGCTCTTCTTTGTATCTTTCCAACATGTCCCTCATCCTCGGCGGTCTTGCTCCCCCGATGCAGCTTGAGAGAGGTTGGGACCTGATGCTCCGGAATGAAGACAGTCACTTCTTCTTGGTAGGCTAGCTTCGAGGCCTAGAAGAGTCGTCCTCCATTGCTCTCGAGAGTTAAGACGTCGTATATGGGAATGGGTTTAAGGGATGCTCTGGCTGGGCGGTCTGCTCTCATCTCCTGGAAAGTTTACGTCGCGTCAAAACTCGAGAGATGAGGCTGCTGGTGTTGAACCGGCGAAAGTTGAGGTGGATGACGAGAGACCCGTCAAGGAATAGGAAAGGACAGGAAGGAAGGGTGGGTGATGACGGCGGCGGTACCTCGCCCGGGGTCAATTGGATTGTAGGAACTTTGTTTCGTGGCGTATAGGGTGGAACGTCCAGAAGACAGACTGCGCAACGACCTCATCGTCTCAGACGTCGCTCCTCAATCTTCAACCCCATCGTTCCCGACGCTCGCTGTCCCATCCCATCTTCTTGTGAATCTTGTTGGTCATCAAGACCGCTCGGCGAAGTCTCCGCTACACGGATCGAGAAAGCAGCTCGAGTTTAACAGCTTCGGAGTACCCGAACGCCGCGGTAATGGATTCCGAAGGGTTTCAACCCTGCTTTCTCTCTTCCATCCCAAAAGCATCGGCCAAACGGATAACCTACTCCTTTGATATCCCTTTCTCGCGATAAATTGCGAGTCGCATTGAGAGCTCGACAAATTGCGAATATTACGGTTCTGGATGATCATGGAATCCGGTTGGTCGGTTCGGACCACCATTCTGGCCGGTTACGTAATAGGCCGTCTTGCCTCGTTGCAGGGATCGCATTAACAACAATTCCGGAAGTTGGACGATATTAGGGTCCCGGTTGGGAATTGCGGTTACGGGGACTCTCCTCTTATCTTCGAGAGAAGGAATGGGTTCGGTTGGTGATTCCGTATAATAAACGCATAACCCGTGTTCAAATCCCGCACGGACTTGCCCGGAGGAATCTGGGCCAATCTTGCTCGACGACCACCGAGGAAGAACCGACAGAATTCAAAGCGTCGCATTGGGCTGGTTTCGCCAGCGTTCGCTTTTCTGTTTGGTTCATCGGTAAGAGGATCCTCATCGTTCTTCCTCCTCGTTCGTTTCTACCATCCGGTAATATCCAATAGTGTCCAACGAAGAATCCGTCGGTGAGGTTTCTTTGTGGAAAAGTAACCGCGCTACGTCGATTGCGAGTTGGTTCCCTTTGGCAAATACGAGGGCCGATGGATGATCGATTTTGGGCTTGAGGATGACTTCCCTCATCCACGTGTTGTTTGTCCGAAGTACGCCCCTTTTGATACCAGGAGACAGGATAAAGCGAGTTACTTCGTCTATTGTTGTCGGAGCTGATCATCCTGTAGGATACGATCATCTATGATCAAAAGCCCCTGTCATTCCTAGGCCCGCAACAGGGATTTCATAGAGGCCCGGGATGATGGATCCCAATGAAACTGGGCTTCCAGTTTCATCACCCGGATCAGACGGGTTTTCAGTCAAAGGCGAAACTTGACCGCGATCAAGCAACGGACAAACGAATGCCGAAGTGGGAAAGACCAAAGCCCGTAGCTTTACAATATATCCATGCAGATGAGCTTGCGCCGGAGATCAGGGCCATCTGCAATACCGGGCTGGCCACGTCGGTGCGCACCCTTTGCGAGCTACTAACTGGAGTGTTGTATTTTCTTTGAACTTTTAGCCCTTCAATTCGCGAACAGCTATCGAGCTTTTTCAACGATATTACAATCTCCGCTGGCACAGATTGACATTCAATATCGATTTTCCGCGAACCTTCATTTCCCTCTTTCATATCAGCTGAAAAAAAAAACAAACGTCAAGTTAGCTTTTCGTAGCCCTCAGACTTCTCTTTGCCGATAGAGTTTGAGGGGCAAACAAACCCAAACGGTCTCTTCGTTCTGACATACCGGATAACAAGAAATTTTTCAGTTCAAAGCGAACCCTCCAGGGCTTCGTTTGCCCTTCGACCGTTTTTCCATCCTTGGCACATTCGCTCTTCCGAACCGTTCGAAACCACCCACCGTCCCATAAATGGATGACTGCGGGAGGACACGCTTCGCGATGAGTACGTTTCAATGGGTCCCTGTGGTGGAGCACTTCGAGGGTTGCTAACTCCCCAGTCAGCCTATACGCAATGCCGGAAAAGTTTCCTTCATGAATGCCAAGAGCGAGTGGACAAGAGAGAGAGCCAAAAGAAAAAGCTGTTTGCTGAAGGTACAGAGGGAAAGTAGAGTCGGAGAAATAACGGTCTGGACGTGCCCGTTTCGAATAAGAATTCAGAAATAATTCTAATACGTTAAAAATTCAATCCGGTACTTTTACTCCTCTTGACAGTCGCATTGATACTATTAACCGGAAATAAAATCTTTAAAAAATGGAGTCTCTCGTAAATAGCCCATGAAAACTTTCTACTCTTTAGACTAAACACTCTAAACCTCATAGTTTTCAAGTTACGACCCGCTATACCGGCGTTTCGAAAACCGGCCGATTTTCCAAAAAAAATCGGAATAACTCTGGGGAAAAAAATCGCAAAAATTTGAGAACAAAACGAAACTGGACCTAAAAGTGTCCTTTTCAAAAGTCTCATCACTAAATGCTGATATCACTAATTTTCGAAGTTCGCCAACCGACTCTGCAAAGTGCGAAAATCGTGGAAAAATCAGCATCTTCAAAAAGACGTACCGGCTGCAAAAAAAATCGCAAAAATAGAAATAAAAAAGCAAAACCAAGCTGAATTCGTCTTTTTAGAAATGCCGTTTGGTAAACTGGTTTACGATTTTTTTTCGCTGAGATATTTGATTTTTTGTCCGAACGAACAGCTGAATAGTCTAATACGTTTAGCCTAGACTGTAAAGGATACCAGTTGTATTAGAGTCGTAAGCGGATATCCTTTTTCAAAGTTTGCCTCGGAGTTTTCGTCCATTCTCTTTAACGGTTGGTACCGGCTTTCAACGTTCGCCTTCGGCTTGGCTTTTGGTTATTCAGTTCTCTTTGGGCTTCGCCTTATCTGCCCTCTCCACTTCGAGGTCACCATTGCGTTCGCCACCGTGACTTTTCCCCGGGGACCACCCAAACCGGGACAGAAGCAGAAAGGGATGACCCACTTTCAGTCCAGGCCCATCTATCGCTTCTCCAAGCTGATTCGTACTCTTTGAATATTAATTGGCGAACTTTTATTAATGAATCTTTAATGATGAATCGCCAATTCCGTATCTTCAATGACACTTAAGGGACAACCCTCAATACTGAAGCTTTAATAATGGACCTGCACTGATGAATCTTTGAAGATTGAATCATCGAAGATTCATCGACAATGATGAATCATTCATTCTCGTGCCTCCAGCACTTTCGTAGACTTGGAAATATGGATAGCGTTGAAGTTTCGATCGTTGAAAAGGAAGGCAATTTTTTGTCCATTCTTTATTGTCATTTCTATAAAAAAATAATTTTCATTTTACCATTTGTGTTGCAAATAACTGAATGAAAATACCCCAAAAATATAAGCATGATTTTCGATTTTTTGAACTATCGAAAAAATTTAAAAAAAAACATCCAGGTGAAAATACGATAGCTGGAACATTCTTTTCGTGTTTTCCAGTTGAGTCGAAGGTCATTTAATCACTGACCAATCATCATCCATCAAGGATGACTTCAGCTCGTGTTTTCCTAATTTCTCGGCGAGGGAGAGCAACAGTTCGCTTTTCCCCGAGTCAAGCCAAAGTGATAACGTAAAACTCATCAGTAATACGGTTTAATTATACTTGGGGAAGATTCGAAACGAGGCAGAAGGGTGGTTGGGTTTGGCAAAGGGGATTAGGGAGGAAGAGGTAGTGAAATCTCCAGGCTATATGATTTTGTTCGGCCATAAAAAGTATTTCTCCTTTTCTCGGTGGCCCTTTTGTCTTTTCATTGTTCCGAGTTAAATCCGCGAATCCGGTGTGCTCATCCTGCTCTTACTTCCGTTTCTCTCGAGTCGCGGTACTCCCTTGGCTTTTCCTACGACAAATTTCGTCTAATTTTCACCGTCGGCGTGTTCCGACTGCCGACTTCCTTTAATTAGAAATTCAGCAACGCCAGCGGAACCATCGAGATTTTACGTGGGAATAGTACTGGCCTCGTTTCTCCTCCCTCTCTTGGTTGCCCGGGGCTCTCTATAATGCGTTAGAATTGGGAGGAATGAAGGGCCCGAAGGTTTCGAGAGGGTTAAAACTGAGGGTGGAAGAAAGACGCTGATAGAGATAACGTGGAATCTCCAAGATGGAAAAAGACAGAAAGACGTAGAAGGGTTGAAAGAGGGTTGAAAGAGGGTGAGAAAAGATATAGATGAAGAAAGAGACGGAGATATAGAAAAGGGTTGAAACGAGAAAACGAAAGAGAGAATCGTTATACTCAACGACGAGTTCCCTCAACCCCCTTCCCTCCCAACCTCATCTCTACATCTCTTTCTAACTAAAAACAAAATTACCAGAATTCGCAAATTGCCGAAGAACAGAATCCTCAAGGCGATATTTCCCCTCCTGGGAGGATATTAACAGGCGCAAATTGACTTTGGAATTCCCTTGGAGAAGGATAATGAGAAAATGATTAATTATTATTATCGTTGTTATTGTTATAGTTCTTATTTCTTCTTGCTTTGTCCTTTTTTTGACAACAACAATAATAATAATAATAAATAATTTATATTATTAATTATTATATTTAACAATTATAACAAAATAATTATAAAATGTAGTAAATAAAATATAAATTCCAATTACATAACTTCATTTTTAATTTAAATTAAGTATAACATTATAAATTTCATTATATGGTATGATTACAATTTAATAATAATAATAATAATATCATTCGGTTATTGATTTTTTGCGATTCTGTTTTTTTATTTTTTCGATACGAATTTTGCAATTAAATGTTGTTACGGTTTATTTTTTTTGGGTAAATGGAGCAGTTTTTTTGCAGAAGGGTTTTTTTACTGCCTTCGTTTGACTACTGTTGTCGTTGCCGCTGTTATTTTTTTTTTCACCGTCGAGGGACCAAGGAAGAGGATCAATGTCTCGAAGTATCGAAGCTTTTCCGTATAAAGGATGATGAAGACTCTCCAAGAGGGATATTCTTGTCCCGCGAGGGCTTTTTTTCTCATTGCAAGCCTACCTTAAGTCTATTGGCCCGTCACGAGCTTGTTGAAAGCTTTTTCGTCCTTCTTTTTCATCCTTTTCTTCCACCCTTCTCACAATTAAGCGGTCGCTCGATCGGCTTACATAACCGTCGTTAGAGTCTGAGAAGTATTTTAGACCGCTTACTTCATCATACCGGTTTTACTACTATTTCTGGCTTCTCGTTACCAGCAGCCAGTAAAAAAGGACCGGTGGGGGGGGGGGGGTATTCCCATCAATTTTCTTTGTACTTAAATTCTTTTTTTTCCCTATATTTATTTATTTATTTATTTTTTGTTTTCGCGAAAACTCATCGTTTACAGATAAAGGATAGCCGAAGGCTGAAAAAGGGATGTGGACTTCCTCTTGTATTTCCTGAATTATCGATAACCTTACTCGTGTAAGGCATCGAAGTATTTCTAAGTTTAATTTTTTTTTTACGAGTCCCAAAGCATTTTGTTTAGCGCTTATCGAATCGGAATTCATTCCGTTTATAATAGATCAAGAAAATAAATAAATATTCATTCGCTGAAGAAAAATCGGAGATAATTGGCTACCAAGGTCACAAGGGTTTGAATTAATTTTAATTATGTTTTCAGAGATATTACAAACGAAATTAATTGTGTTGCAAATGAGAATCTTCGAAAAATGTACAAAAAAGTGATGAATTAATGAATTAATAAATTAGTCAATTAATGATTCAATTAATGAATGAATTAAATTTATTAATGCTTTTATGTATTCATGAATGAATGAATTAATTCATTAATACAGTAATAATTGATTTATTTATTGATGCAAAATTCTTTAGTTTTCCCAATTTGTTTTTTTTTTAAACAAACCCAAACATTTTCCATAAACCTCCTGCAATTGAATAATTAGTCAAATAAATGCCCTATCCGATCGGTATAATTTTATTACTTCAACTCTTATCTTTCAAGTTTGACGACAGGAAAGGGTTGAAAGAATTACCAGCTCATTGATCCCAGAGAGAGAGGGAGACGAAGAGAGAGAAAGAGAGGTCAAGAAAGAGAGAGAGAGAGAAATCGAAAAATGGAGCTATTCAAAAGGGAGGACGAGGGAGACACGACAAGATAGAGGGTTGCGGTTCTCTCTATCGGACTTCGCCTTTTGTATGAAATAAAACGACGAAATAAAGCCCGTTACTGAACGCACGAACACAACCACAAAAATTTTCACGTATATGAGAAAAAGGGGTTATTGGTGTGGAGGGGATGGGTTAAAAGTACAGTAGCTGTACTTTCAACCTGGGTGAGAGGGTAGTCCGAAAAAGCTCGAACTATACGTACACACGTACACACACGCACGAGGAATCGTCTCTTTCCAAAGTGTCCGAGAGTAGAAGGGGGGGGGGGAGAAATAGCTCGCATTCAACTACCCCTCGAATTCCCTAGCCCCCTTTCTCTTTTCGTACTTTCAACCCCCCCTGACTTGTATGTACCGATGCCACACAGCGTGTGGGCACATTCAGACTCGATTCGTCCCCGGCGGGTACAACAATAATTCACTTCCTACCCATTTCGCTCGCGATATAACGCCACTTGACAATGTACACGGATATTATTTTTGTCTCGATTTTTCTTTATTTTTTTTTTCGTTTTTTTTTCGTTTCTCTTTCCCTCGCTCCTCCTTTCAACCCTTTCATTTTTATCCCCCTCTCCCTTTCGTCTCCGTTTTCTCTCGATCGTCATATTTTATTTATTTATTTTTTCGTTTTTTTTTCCTCCGAGAAAAAATGGCGGACGAAAGAGGGGAGGGGTGCAAAACCGACCGATTATCTGCTAAATTAGTTCTCGGTAAATCACGAAATTGTGCCACATCCGGTGTAACTCAAACAGCATGAAAAAAAAACTTTTTACCACTGGAGAGAGAGAGAGAGATTTGCCATCCACAAAACCCTACAGCTTTTCACCCTCCGCGTCGTGAAAAAAAAAGATACAAAAAAGAAACGCTCACTCCGGACTCGTTACGGTTCGTTTGATGTTCTCCAGGCATCGGTGAAAACAAAGTGCTTTTCGGGCTTTGAATTCTCGTAATGAGATGTAACGGTTGGTGAAAAAAAAAAAAGAAAAACGTATTTGTACACTTCACGCGTAATTGTTTATCTGGTGTTTTTTTCCGGTTCTATGTTTATTTTTTCTTCAAAACTTTTTGTTCATTGATAAAACGTTTATTTTGGATGAACTAGTCATTATAAAACTGGCTAAAATAATGTTTCTTTTTTCGAAGAATAATTTAAAAAAAACTAGTTGTAAATTTATTTCATTATATCGATAGATAAATAATATAAAATTTATTTATACATAATCAAACGTTCTATTAATATATAAAATAGAAATTGAATAATTTTTTTACTCATCAATAAAAATATATTATACATACATGATAGATTATAAAAATGGAATTAAATAGAAATTTTATCAAATAATAAAATACAAGTTTTAATAACCATTTTTATATCGATTTTGTGTTTGTTCAGAAAATTTTACTAATTTATTTTTATTGAAAAAAACAATTTCTGTTTATTGGCGGAGTAACAGTTCCATAAACTTGTTATTTTATCCATTACTCGAAAATTTTTACGATTCGTTCCTTTTATCTTTATTCCCTCTTTTTTTTCCAAGAAAAATTTTCTTTTTTTTTATCGTGCCAGGCTACCACTTTTAAGGTCGCTGCGTCGTATGTTCTGTGTCTGGGAATGCAATGCTTTTAGCATCGATTCTTTTTTTTTATCATCCCCGTCTAGTTGTACATCGATCGACTGGCATCCAAGCCCACCATTTTCTTTTGCACCCCGATTTTTCCAATACTAAAGCTCACCCCTCCCCGCCCCCATGTTCTCGGTGATTGCGAATAGGCCTGCAATGCCCGTACTCATAAATCACTTTTCGTTCGTTCGTTTCAGTTTTCTCCCCCCCCCCCCCCTTTCCACACCGCCCCTTTTTTACAAATCTCGAAGTATGTACGTTATCGGAAGACACAATAATTCGATCAGTCGTGGTTAATGTTTCGTGTATGCGGGGGTAGCCGAGGGAACGCGAGATTTTTTAAATTGTAAAAAAAGGTATAAAGGGAAAATGATTTTTTAGATATTTACAAAAGAAGAATCGAGTTTTTTAAAGTTTTTTACGATTTCGTCATGGAAATTTTGGGTTTTGGGGAAAACGAATGGTAAATTCGTGCTCAGGGGATAAAAGTACATCGAAATGGATCAATAAAAAAAATATTAAAAATCCAACATTTTTTTGGGTTTTTAAGGGAAATAAGTTTTGTCACTAAATCATCGATAACTTTTTTTCCTTTGGGTTTTGGCACTCCACCCTGTGCTCAATCTCTTCGTTATGATTTTCTCTTCAAAATGCTTTTTTGATAATTAAAATCCGATGATTTTTCGATTTTTGGCAGAATTTCAAAGTCGGACCATCGATTTTTGCAAATTTTTCCATACATACCCCTTTGCCTCTTTTTTTGAGGTTTTTCAAGTGGACTTTCCGGGAAAACTATGCGAGATATCGATACGAATCCAACGCCATTATTTAAGTTAGGCAAAAACCTTTTCCAAACCCACCCAATGAATCTCAATCGCACAGAAAAATCTCACCCTACGACCTTTTGAAATATGGCGATTTTTGAGATTTCGGAAAAGTGGCCGGAGAAGTCGAAAAAAATTTGTTTCCGTTTCAAGAGTATTAAAAGAGTCTATTCGATCGGAAATTTTCCGCTGATTACGAATATGCCCGAGTTTTTGCCGAAACTGCAAAATTAGACTAGGAAAATGCTAAAAACGTACCTAGAATATTTTTTATTGACATTTTTCCCTAGAAATGGAGAGTTCAAGAGATAAGCGATTTATTATAAACAATTGACCCCAACAAAATCAGAAATTTAATTGAACGAAGCTAAAAAATAAATTTAAAAACAGTAAGCTCAAAGAAACGTTCTTGAGGAGAGAAAAAAAAGGTCGATAATTTATTGAAAGTGGGAACTTGGAGTGCACAACGGCGAACCCAAACACCCTGAGTTTACACTTCAAATGAAAGACTTTCGAAAGGATTGAGCTGTAGGTTTTCGTTTGCGTGGAAATCCCGAAGGCGTCTGGGATAAGAAAATGCTGGAGGGAAGCAAGTAGATAAGGCCAGGATCGAGTCAGACGTCTCGATTCGACAGTAGTAGCGGACGGTCAATGGTCAGACGCATAGCTATTAAGCTCCTTGAACCTCTCGACGCTTTCTCCTCTCTCTTCCTCGTTTCTCCTCTTTCCACTCCCTCTGTTTGTTCGCTTGTTTACGGTTTTCAACTGGCAACTGTACTCGGTCCATTCTCCTGAGCAAAACCGTTTCTCAATCGGGCTCTTAAGACGAAAGCGATGTAGTTCGTCTGTCGATTTAATTAAAGCTTCGATTAAACGGTCAATCACTGTTAACCCACACCCCTTCCTATTCCCCTTCCAACATTGGGTTAAGCCAGTCACGTCACCCCGTAATTCCATTATCCAAGCGCGGTTGCGAGCTTGCTGGCATTTTGCGCTACCGCTTTTCTCGAAATACGGAAAGCCTTCAATCCGGCATACACCCCCTCCCGCCCCCTCAGTTAATATTATCAATATGTTGGTGCACTGTCTCCACCAGCCATCGATTCATCATCGGTGACCTTCAATCCCGAATTTCATTCGGCTAATTCTCCTTCGTACTCTGTTTGGTCTGGGTTCCTCCATTTGGGCTTATATTTACCACGAACCAATGAACTTCCCAACCGGAAGTCACATTTTTTGGTAGGATAAAGCTCTGTTGACGCTTTGAGATAATTAAAATTAATTTTTCAACTTCGTTCCGTATAACTTCGAAACCATTGTAAATTATATTTCTACGTTACTGCAAATAACTTAAAAACTGTTGAAAATGATTTCTAAATTTTATGTTAAATTACTGCAAAACCGTAAACACCTGTTTTTAACCTTTACTTTCACATATAATGTAATTCCATTTTACTAACATTTCGTTTTTACTTTAAAGTCCAAATAAAATAAAAAATCAGTAACCTAAAATGAACTAAATAAAATCTAGAGACTAAATGTTTTTTTTAAACCTAGTATATTTACCAAGAACTAAGTACACCCGAAATCCCTGATTCGAGGAAACTAAAAAAAAAAAGGTGTCCATGCAATGGACACCCTAATATTCATGTTTCGCTCAACACACAGTATCCTGGAGAGTCCAAACAGTGACGAACGTTCGGGGTACCGTATAAATCTCATTATACTGAACTTCATTCGATCAAGAAGCTCGGTTCCTTGCTCCCTCGGCAAGCTTCCTCCCTGGCTTCTCTCGCTGTTTATTACAAGCTCTCGGGATCTTCGCCCGCAAAGATCCCCCGAGCGAGTTTCGCCAACTTTTCAAATGTTCCCCTGTGGGTAATATGCCCCCTCCCTTCCCCGTCGTTGGCCAATATTCCGCGCGTTGCCTCGAAATATAATTCTCTCTTTCTCTTTGCATCCCCCATCATTGGTTTCGCCCTATATCCCATAGTCCATCGCTGCACCCTTTTTAATTTTTTTTCCCTCGTATTTAACGTACGTAAAGTTTATCGGGTCGATATCGCGTTCGAGAGAAATGGACCGCCAGGGAGAAGGTCAGTAGGGTTGTACCAAAAAGGGGGTTGGTTTTCAGAGGGGTGGTTTTCAGAGAACTGGAAGTCGGAGATATTTTGTTTCCCGAAGAACAAGCGGAGAAACATTTGTGTCTTGCCACTGACGTTCGTAAGATTCTCTGGACTCGTCTGACCTGTTACAGGCGTTACTACTGCGGGCTCTTCGCCCGAGGCTTTCCAGTGTTAGTTAGGCGACCAGCGTGCCAGGATTAATGACCGTTAAACGTGGCCTTTGCACTGGCCGAGAAAGATTGACGGTGATGGCTTTAGCACCCTCTCTCTCTCTCTCTTCCTCCCTCCCTCTTTTCCTCTCTTCCTCTCTCGTGATGTTTTTTCTTTTTTTTTTCTTTACGTCTTTTATGGCTTTCAGTATATTTTTCTTACTAAGATTATCTTTATCTTCATTATTCTTATTATTATTATTATTGTTTCATTTGTAATAATAATTTTCATAATAATTTAATTTGGTACCAATAATTTATTATTTCGTAGCAAATATAACAATATCTATTTTAATAGCTATTTTTATAATAATTTAATATATAATAATAATAATAATCTAAACAATAATTATTATTATTACTACATTATTATTATTATTATTACTATTATTATTAATTCATTTTTAATACTATTATTTTTTACAAATTTTACTTCTACTTCTACTACTACTATTATTATTGTTATGTTATTATTATTTATCATTACTGTTTTAACATAACTAGTATTGTGAAATTTGTTGTTTTTCTTGTTAATAATATTGCAACGTTTGTTAATATTTTTTGGGCTTGGCAGTCTTAGGAAGTTGATGTCCCAGAGTACGAAATAAATCTCCCTCTCTCTGTTTCTCTCTCTCTGTCGGTCCGGCCGTCACGCCTGTTGCCAAAGCCACGTAAAACATGAAACGAGAGGACGGGCGAGAAACCCTCGTAAAAGAGCCGCCGGGGCTATATCTCGCGCGCAAAATCTATAGCTCCGAGACATCAAAGTGATTTTCGTTCTGGACCCCCCTCCTGGCTACACCGACATATATGCTCGAGCTCATACATATCAGTTGTTTCGCGACGTATTGACTTTTCGAAAATTCGCTCGGGCGAGAAGTCTCGAACTTTCCGTTTGCTCGAGATACGTCGGAAACGCAGAAATTTCCATCGGGATATTGGCAATCGGAAATTCGTTGTTTTACTTCCCCTTCGTTCTACTTACAAACAAAATGGTTTATTTCACCCAGGGAAATACCAGCGGGGGGGGGGTAAAATTTTCAATCGCTGAATTCGATGAATGAATTTAGTACGGCTGGAGATTTATTCGGAAGTATCGATGCGAACATTTTTTAAATTAATAATTTTTTAAAAATACATCTTAAATCAATATTTAAAAAAAAATGTTTTTGACAAAAATTATTTAACACAGGCTTGACATTGTCTATTAATTAAAATCTATTATTGATTAAAAGCATTCAAAAAAAGAAACATTCTAATTTATCAGAGATACCGAATCATAAATAAACCTTTCATCAAAAAATAAATAAATGTAATAAGTAAAATAACATTTTTAAATTACTCGACGAAAATATCAAAATTTCGAATCAAAGACTCTAGAAGAAATAAATTCAATAAAAAAAATAAAATAATTCACAGGAAAAAGATACCTCACATCATACTCCAATAAATAAATAAATGATAAATAAATGAATAAAATAGGAATCGTCGATAACCACATTTCAAAAGAATCAATTGAGGGAGGATTGATAAGTTGCCAGGGTTGGCTGGGTTCCATCAGGGGTGCATTGAAACAGACCCAAACAAACCCAAACCTCAAATATTCCAGAGCGCCAGGATCTTCCAATTTACCTCATTCCCAAGCCCTCCTCACCCCAGCAAAACCACCCCTCAGCCCGACTCTGAGTTTCCCAATGGACCCCCATAAAAAAAAAGATAAAAATAATGGAAAAAAAAAATGTAAAAAAATTCTCTCGAAGCTTCGGAGAGTAAAGATCCCGCAAATTTCTGGCAAGCACGAGCGTTCGCGGATTCGATCCGCGAATTCGTTCAATCTTCCGTGGCATCGCTGGAACAATGGTTACAACGATGGGAATACATTACCGGAATAGCTTGGTATCGCGAGGTCGCGATTTCTCTAGTATTTTCCATTTGATCGCGCCCTTCTAAAAGTGAGGCTAAAAATTGTCAGGGCGCAGACCGGACGCGGGTGGATGAGAGACCCCCCTAGGCTATTTTATCAAGACCACGCATACGTTCGACGACGACGACGACGACGATCCCCGGAACGAGACGATATACATCGTAATGAGTTGAAAGGGACGGAGGCCGAGGGAAGGCCTCTGGTGAAGATAGGAGGGATTAGGGAAAGAGCAGGAAAACGAGATTCCGGTCACAGAGTATAATAGGATTGAGCTTGCGTCAACGTCGTTACTGCAAATAGACTCTCTCCTTATCCTTTCTCTCCTCGTTATTTTCTCTCTCTATATCTTTTTTAGTACTGATTTAACATTAATTTTGTATCACTTTGTATTGTTTTGTATTCTTTTTGATAATTTTGTATTATTTTTAACAAGTTTGTATTATTTTTGATAATTTTGTATTATTTTTCACAAGTTTGTATTATTTTTGATAATTTTGAATTATTTTTGATACTTTTGTATTATTTTTGATAATTTCGTATTATTTTTAACAATTTTGTATTATTTTTGGTAATTTTGTATTATATTTTCAAAATGTTGTGTTATTTTGTAAACTATATATTTTATTTTTTTTATTATTTTTATATCTTTATATTTGTATTGTTATTTAATTTTTCTCTTCTTGCCCGAAAGTTATCTTTCTCTTTCTCTCTCTCCTTTTCTCCCTCTCTATCCCTCCTCCTCATCCTTTCTCCTTGCCTTTCCTTCGTCTTTCTCTTCGTACTCGTCCACCCAGCAATGTATATGTGACATTTCCAATGCTATGTTCCTACTTCCCTCGCTCCTTTCCCTCATTAGCACGTACCTCGGGTCGCTTCAACTTCCGGTTCACGTAGACCGGAAGTTCACGAAATATTCGAATCACGATATCGCAAGGAGAATTAACCCTGTAGAAAAGTGAATTTTGGTTCAATCTTAGTTAAAAAAAATATTATTATTATTAACTTGAATGAAAAACAAAAACTCCCAAGTTCAAAAAATGAATAAATAAAGCAAACACTCAGAGATTCTTAAAAAAAAAACAAAAAAAAATATCAATATATATATTGGATATATATAAAAAAATTCTCAAAAAGTATTCTCAAAAAATTCTTGAAAATCGAAGTAAAAAATTAATATTTACGAATTCCCAAAAAGTTTAATTACAAAAAATGAATCCTTACGAATTCCAACTAAAAATTCAAATAATAAATAACCACATACTTGATTTAAAAAATAATTATCTGCAAAAAATAAATAAAAATTACATTCTGAAAAAATAATATATGTAGTGATAGCAGTAAACGGTGAAAAGCTCTGGTCCCGAGTGTACCGACGAAAGTTGGCGAAAGATTGGGACGCATGCAGCGGAGGATTGTACCTTGTGCATTACTTGCGTCGCTAAGCCAACTTGGTAAGTGTACTCGGTCGTTGAATTTCACGAAGAGATTGGTTTGAGCTCGGGGGCGCGCGCGTGCGGTGCCACCGGGAGACCGTGGTTAATTATCGAGTCTTCCTTTCCGTCCATATCCCCTCTTCCACACGCGCACACGAATTACCCTTTACCGCTTCGTTGAATGTTTGTGCAGTGTGTCTCACGTTGGCACTCGTTCGTGTTTCCTGTACACGAGAATTTTTATGGAAGCAAGCACGAAACGTTAATCGTCTAGTCGATTTTTTTTGGAAAGCCAAATAGTAATAATAATAATAATAATAATATTGAAAGCCTTACAAATAATAGTAAATAACTAATAGTAACAATAGTAATAATTAGTACAAAACAATCGAGTCAATTAGTTATTAATAATGAAATGTTAACATTAATTATGTGAATAAAAACATTAACAATTTATTAACTATATTCACATAAATAGAATTATTAAATAATACGATTTGAAAAAAGTCATAATTAACGTGCTAACAATATCAGTAATTAGTAATTAGAATATTCGAGTGAATAAATAAGCAATAAGGGAATAATAAAAATAAGATATATATGACAAAATGTTAATATTAGTAATAATAATAATAATAATAATAATATTTATGTAAAAAATCGTGTTGTAGAAAAATAAAAAAAAATGTAGCTCAAAAACTTTGAAATTTTATATTTCGAAAACTATCGCGAGTTGATGAAAATGATTTTAGGGGTGCTTTTAGAGTATTAAAAGGTAAGTCTGTGCAAAATTTCAGCACGATCAGAGGGGATTTCGGTAACTTAGCCGAAATGTGAAAAAAACGAATGAAAAATGAAGAGTTGGAAGAGTAGAAAGGGTGACTACTCCTGTCCGCCTGGACGAATCACATCCAGAAGCTCTTCAGTTCCGTAGACGAGGATAAAGGAAGCATCGGTGCAACAAAACCGGCGAAAGTACCGCGTTGTAAGAGGCACGCTGAAAATAAAAAGCCAGCAGTAGAAACGGTCGTGTATGCTCGGACGAACACAAGGACAAAGAACTTTTTTTTTTCGTCTCTTCGCGTGGAGTGGTTGGAGGTCAAGCTTTTGAATTTCGTCGCTTAGTTTTTTCGTTGCCTTTTCCCTACGACAGTCGATCTCTCGAGTGTCCAATTTCTAACGAAAGAATTGTGGGGCTGCCTCAAACTTCCGGTTCTCTCTTGATCTTTGAAAATACTGATATTTTCAAGATGGAGCTTCTCGCCTTCCGAATTTTTCTTCTTTTCTCTTCCTGGAAGAATTTCGCCTCGCATTTCTTCCTAGTTCAGAAAAAAAGGTTTATATTTATTTATAAACTCGAAAAATCCATATTTATTCATTATCTTAATTTACGATTCGTGGGAATTTAGATAGTAGTTAAAAAAGCTCTGTAACACAATTTTATGAATGTTTTGCTTGATATTTTATTTAATATTAATAAAAACATGAATATTTTTTATTTTTTGAAATAACGTTTATTCATCAATTTTCTTTTATCGACTAATCAATTTACTTAATCAATTGCTATGACATACTGTAATTTTGCTAGCCTTTCGTGGAACCAATAAATAATCACATATAATCATCATCATAAATATTATTAATATTCATATTTCTTTCCAATAAATACTCCAAATATTAAACGTTCATTATTAAAAATTAATATTAATTACTACATCGATATAAAAGTGTGAAAAAATATATTATATTTAGTATTTATCAGGAATGAATGTACCGAGTGGCTTTTTCCAGCTATTAACCCGATATACATACAAAGCTGCGTACAACAATGGAACATAACCTCACATTACGATAATTGGTCCCGCAATCATCGGAGCTATAGTCTCCTATCCACCCCCCCCCCCTCCCCCTGTCCCTCAAATACACAAACTCCAATCGTAATTGTTTCGAATTATCAACAAGCGATATCCGCGTCCGAAGTTCACCCAGACCTCGGCAAAGCCATTCGCACATTTCAAATTTGGTATTCGATGCACAATAACGATTGGTCCTCGCTTTATCTCGTCGAGGCGCTAGGGGGCGCTATCGCACAGCGGATTTTTCATGCTCTCGCATCATTGACCTCATTAACAACGGTAGACCCACCCACGCATTGAAAATTCTTTTTGCTATCGGATTTTTATTTCATCGTGAAACTCACGTTCCGCTCGAGTGAACGCGATGAAAGGATGGACGGATAAAATAGAAATTGTTCAATATTTTTTTAATAAACTCCGTTCCTATCAGTGATAATACAAAAAGCCGAAAATTCCCACCCGACAAACAACCCGTTTTTGTTTACTTCGAAAAAACGTTTCGTGATATTTATTTTTTTTTTTCAGCAACGATAATAGAGGCAATCAAAAGAGCAGAGATTTCCCCTCTACGTTTTTTTACACGAATTTTATTGCTCGTTTTTAATACTCCGGCAGTGTTCACGATCGTACGCTTCTGGAAATAAACAATTTTTTTTTTTAAAAACGAACAACCGTCCATTCTCTTCGGGAATATCAGTTCCTTTGATTTTGCTCGTTTTTATACCGAGCTTAATTTCATATCCCTCTAGGCCAATCAAGCTTTTATTAACAATATTTTTTAATAAAAGGTGCGACCGTGTATTTTTTTCGGAAGTATCAGTTCGTTCATTATCCGTTCGGAGTTCAATTTCATTCGCACAGGGGCGACTAAAAGTTTGAGCTTGAAACTTTTTTCCAAGTCGGGAACTTGAAGCTTGATTCCAAGTCGGGAACTTGAAGGTCGATTCCAAGTCGAGAACTTGGATCTTGATTTCAAGTCGAGAACTTGGATCTTGATTTTAAGTTGAGAACTTGGAACTTGATTTCAATTTGAGAACTTGGAACTTGATTCCAAGCTGAGAACTTGGAACTTGATTCCAAGTTGAGAACTTGGAACTTGATTTCAAGCTCAGAACTTGGAACTTGATTTCAAGTTGAGAACTTGGAACTTGATTTCAAGTTAAAAACTTGGAACTTGATTTTAACTCGTGAACTTGGAGCTTGTCTTGAACTTCGAGAACTTCAAAACTGAACTCTAAGTATAGATTTGGAACTTGATTTTTAGCTGGGTGAATAAAATCAAACTTTGAATCAAATTGAAAATCAAAGAGCCAAAACTTCCGAAAGGAAGTGGAGGGTCGTTTTCACGCAGCTTATTTCCTTCGCTGTTTGCAATCGACAGTATTATAAATAAGCAAATAAAGTCTGACAGGAAAAGAAAAAAAACGAAAGGTGTAGAAAAAGGTCTGTTCTTTACAGATGTGATTGTGGACTCCCTTTTGCGAGTTCACAATGACATCTATAAACACGTGTACTCGATGCAATTTATTTTCAGCTCCGAGAATCCAGTGGGCGATATCTTTTATCGTGGGCTACTAAAACGCGATAAAATTGAACGAATTCGACATACCTTTGGAGGGATTTTTCTTTTCTCTCGAAAGCTTGAAGGCTTTGAGAGTTGTAGCAGGTAGGGTTCTCCATACGAGTTCGATTTATACTTTTCTCGATTTATTGCAACTACAAGGACAGTCCTCGAAGTCAAAACTTCCCAAATCCACTTTTTCTATATATCTATAAGTACCAACGTAGGAGAGTGGAATTTCTGGCAATCGTTGAGTTTCCAGCATACGGATTTTCCTCCTTTTTCTTTTTCAGTCCTTCTCTCCCTCTCTCTCTCTCTCTCTCTCTGTCCCATTCCCTCTCACGGAGGATTCGAGTCACGCCTGATAACGCGGGCGTACACAAAAGATCGCGGTACAGGATAGGACGGGCGCACTCATAAAAGTTATCAGCCTTTAGACGTGACGGATTTACGAATATAGGAGAGTAAAGGCGCGACGAGGAGGGGGGGGGGGGCGAGGAAAGCAAAGAGAAAGGGAGGAAAAGACAGTCTTCTTTCTCTCGTTCATTCAGTTCTTTTTTATTTTTTTTTACTGAGAAGAAAAGAAATGCGAGAAGAATTTGTATCTGGGCCATCTGAATATAAATCAACCATTAACTTCTTCCCAAACCATAAATTTTTATTAAAACTTCGAGAAACGTGAAAACTAAAATTTTCAATTAAATCATATATTTTACGTACAAAACTTTCTGAGTTAATTAATTTTTTTTATTTTAAATAATCAAGATTTTCAGCTTAATGTTTTTTCTTTTTATTAAATAATTTTCGATTATTTTGCTTTAATTTTAATTAAATCGATTTTTGTAAAATTATATTCAGTATGTTATTTTAACTTGACGAAAAAATTGAATTTAATCTAATTTCAGTATTAGTTCTCATACAAATGAAAAAATGTTTGGGTTTGTTTGTTTGGGTAAAATTGTAAAATTTTAAAAATGTAATCGAAATTGTACGATTGATCAACATTCTAACCGTATCTAAGCCTTATCCTTCATGTTTTTTTGAAAACGAGTCTTTTTTCGCATCGTCCTTTTTCGCTTTGAACGTCATTAAGGTGGATTCGAGGTTTGGCATTTTTCGTATACCCTTTTATCTATCGAGATAAAAAAAAAACAAATTTTTCGCGACCAGCAATAAAGCGTGCGACGATCGTAAAATTGTTGAGGCACGTGGAAGTTTGGTGAAAAAAAAAGAAGAGAAGAAAAAAAAAGAAGAAAAAAAGAAAAAGGGAGATAAAAGGGAAGCAACGAAGTACGAATGAAAGGGGCAAAGGGAGGAAGGAAGGAAGAGAGAAAAACAAAAGAAAGAAAGGTCGACCACACCGCTTGTCGGCATACATATTGTGTAATGGAGGTAATAGCCCGGAGGGTGGAGAGGGGCGGGGGGTTCAGGCAATACTATGAATGTATGTAAGTGGAACGTATAAGCGCCAGGTGCCTTTATCGGCGCTGAGCTATTCCAGTCCGTGCACTCCACTAGCCCACATATACCGTCTTCATCCCCGGTTACATATGAGAATGAAAAAGGTGGTACGTAATACGCGAGGGAAACCGAGAGAAGTGGATCGATACGTGTGTACTTTAAAACGAAAAAAAAAAATAAATAAAAACATAAACGTGCCGCTTTTAAGGGATTGAAACAAGTTGGAGCCTCGGAAAAATGCTCTTTTTTTCGTAACAACACTTTTTATCAAAATTATTCGTTGAAAAATTTGCATCTTTTAAAAGCAAGGAAAAACAAAGTTTTTTTTTTGTATTAAAAGTAAACGTATTTTTTCTTTTGAAAAGAAAACAATTTTTGTTTTTTCTTTAAAGAAATATTGTGTTTCTCGATTTTTTCTTTTTCTATTTCGACAATTTTTTTTTTTTGGGAGATTCAAAAACAAAAAATCTTGCGTCCTGAGGACTTTCGTTTTTATTTGTTTGCAACGAAAATGAAAAATATTTCATTGCGAGCGAGAATGATGGGTAGAAAAAAAAATGGCGTTGCATTGAATTTTGGTATTTTTTGAATTGCTTGACGGCTGCCAAAAAAAAAATCGCCCTACTTTACCGGCCCTACCTTACCCCGATATCGAGCCGATTATCGATCGCCACAAAAATTATCATTGCCCGCCCGGGAGATGCTGCCCTCTATCGAGACGCCCATTAACCCTTGGCGAAATTTCCAGAATTCGGCGAACACGCGGAAAACGATTCAGTTAGCGTCGAGCATCCATCCGAGTGACTTTGTTTTTGAAAGCTCAAGTTTGAGCCACTTTGCGATTTTCTTATTTTTATTCAAGCTTCTTTCTTTTTTGAGTATCTTTTTTTTTGAGCCTCTTTTTCTTTTTTCTTTTTTTTGCTCTTGTTTTTTTTTTGGTTTTGCGTGCGAGTGAGTACGAGTGTGCGAGTGCGAGTGAGATGGAGAGAAGGCGAGGAAGCCAGCCGTCCACCTTATCGCCCCGTTCTTTTGGATTAGCCGAGAATCGACACCGGTAAGCCTCTCGCCTTCTTCGCGACCCCCGCCGCCAATCTTT